>JAHBMJ010002435.1:10000-18982 GCA_018398765.1 Chromera velia | reverse complement strand
CAAGCCAGATCTGACAAGCATATAGACGGCCGGAGACTGATACGCGTGCTTGCATATGGGGGGGCTGTGCATGGGGGGGCCCGCGGGGGGGCCGGGCCGCGGGGGTCGCGCGCGGGGGGGCCGGGGCGGGCGGTTGGTGTCGGACATGCCGTGGCCGCGCGGCCCATGCAGAAAAGCTGATTCAGTGGGCAACTGAATTCGACTGCTTTGCATGTCCGTCATGCAGAAGATCGAAACAGGCTGAATCAGAGCAATTTCTCCTCTCGCAGTATGTTGACAACCAAATTTCAGGTTCACACTTTGACATTGGAGGAAATGCTAGCACTCTTTACCACCTGATCTGTTGAGTTACCCCAAGCGAGTCATCAAACACCTGTTGTCGGAAGTGTCAGAGATCCAAACAACATATACAGAACCCGGCCACGACGTCGGCTGACTTAAGTCTTGCCTGATTCGTTCTTTACTTCTTGTCGATAAAATGGCAGAATCGTATGCCAAGAAGAAAAATCTACCGACGGTAACGAAGAAGGAATTGGAGAAGCACAAAACAGAACGGGACTGCTGGATTGCTCTCCACGGCATTGTGTATGACGTCACCAAGTTTCTCCCCGACCACCCGGGAGGTCCCGAGATTGTGGTCGGAAGCGCAGGTCCGTTTCTTTCTTTGTGGCTGCACTGCCTTCGTGAGTCCTGTCCCATGTGTTGCCTGGTTGCGTGTCTGGTCGTATATGCCCATGTGTTGTTCCTGAAAGCATTCGCACAGTTCCTGCACTTGTTTGAGAGGATATGTGCGTTCGGTGAAGAGATTGGACTTCGTGTCCGCCTGGGATCGCCTGGGCAGGTTGGGGAGACGATGGCTGTAGTAGGCAGGAAGAGCCGACATGCATGATCAAGAGCAAAATGCTGTGTAGATCACGTTGTTCTTTGAATAGAGCGTTCAATCGTAAGCCGTCTCCGTCTCCGACTCTGCTTGGAGAAGTGAAATTGTGCTTTGACGGGTTTCTCCGCGAAGACGGTGCCCTTGAATACTCAGCTGATGGTCGTTCTCGAAGTTCGAGGGGATTGCAGGACCTTGCCTCTCTAGCTGTCTGTCTACCGCTCACTCTGACTTTTTGACTGTCCTTCTGCCTGTCCATTTGCTTCCTCCCCTGACTTGTTAACCTGTCCTCCTGTCTGGTTGCTTGCTTGCTTCCCTGCCTGCTCACCTGTTCGCTTTTTTGTCCCCCTGTCTGGTTGCTTGCTTGCTTCCCTGCCTGCTGACCTGTTCGCTTTTTGTCCCCCTGTCTGGTTGCTTGCTTCTCTGCATGCCTGTTTTCCTGTCCTCCTTCCTGCTTGCATACTTCCCTGCTTGCCTGTTTGCTTGCTTCCCTGCATGCCCGTTTTCCTGTCTTCCTTCCTGCTTGCATACTTCTTTGCTTGCCTGTTTGTTTGGTTACTTGGCTCTCTGCCTCTCTGCTTTGCTGTTTCCGTGTGTTCCTCTTCCCGGGATACATGCTCTTCCTGTCTCCTCCCGCCTGCATGCCTGCATTGACTCTCCCCCTCTTTCAGGAAGAGACGCAACAGAGGAATTCGAGGAGGTCTCCCACTCAGAAAACGCCAGGTTCATGGCAGCAGAGTACGAAGTGGGGGTCTTGGAGGGCAGCGAGGGCACAGCGACAGGCCCTCTGGTATCAGAGGATAGCCAGGTGGGCCGCGTGCAAGGCGTGTGTGTCAGTTGGACAGAGACAGAGGGGACATGGAGGGAGCCCTGCCATGATTTCGGAGCTAGAACCGGAACGCGTGGGCTGATGCAGAAGTCTGTTCGTTGCATCGATCTGGCCGATCCTCTCTTTTTTGTTTTTTGTGCCACGCTCCGCTAACTCATTCCGCTTTCAGTTGGTTGTCTTTTCCAGCGGCCACACTGAATGGCTAGCTCACTAGCTGGCGTCCATTTTCGAAGTCAGGTCGTCCACAGGCCCACTAGCCACTGGTCTGTATATGAGTCCGTCTCTCAATCTGCAGAGGGAATCAATCTTGTCCATATTGTCCTCTCCTCTCCTCTCTTCTCCTCTCCTCTGCTGTCTCTCTTGTGTTGCAGGTCCCCACAAAGAAGGGTCCTTTGAATGCGGGGTTGGGGTCCTCCTGGCTCCTCCCGGCAGCTGTGGTGGTTGCAGGCGCAGCCGTGGCGTTTTTCGTGATCCAATCAAAACGGGCTTCTTCCTCGAGGTAGCATTCATTGTCTGTCCGACATGCAAAGAGAGGGGCGGGGTAGGGTGCTTTGTCTGGGTTCAACGAAGAGGGGGCAAAGAAGAGAGGGGGGGTTAAGAAGGGAGGGTAAGGAGACGGATGAGTCTGGAATTCAGTCTCTGAACAGACAGAGTGTTTACTTGAATGATCATTTGGTTCAATTCTGACTGTGCGCATTCGCACAAACTGGTTCAAACCCTTTCTCTGCTCTGCCGCCTGCTGCTTCTATCTATCTCGATTCCTCTGTTTGCGAAGCATCCTGACCTTCCTCGCGTCAAGTGAACTCGTCACTCATGCTGTCTGTTCATTGCATGGACTTCCTTCCGTTTTTCTTGGGGTGATGCTGTGATGGAGACAGACGATCGAAAGATTTTTGTCTGTCTGTCTGCCCGTGTTGTGGGTTTTGGTATGCTCAGGGTGGTTCAGTGAGGTTTTCCCTCCTCTCTTCCTTCCCTCCTTCTTTCCTTCCTTGCCTCTTTCACTTCTTTGTGCTTCGTGAATAGACTGCGCGGGAAAGAGAGAACATTCATTTTGTCTGTGAGAGAGTTAAGAACGAATCACACAAAAGGGACGGTCTGAAAAAAGACCTGTTTCTTTCTCTGACTGTCTTATTCTCATCCCTAGTCTCATTCCTAGTCTTATCTCTCTTTCTGAATCCACGTTGAGGATGTCGAGCATTCACATCATCGATCTAGCTAGGGGGTTTCTGATGTTTCTCCTCAACATGATCTCATCACTAGTCTCAACTAGAGTCTCAATCGAAACATGCTATAGAAAGGATCGTCCGGTCTGACAGAGTCTCTCTTTCATTCACTCAGCCAGACAAAAAGCAGAACCGTTACGTTGATTCACTGTCTACTTGAGCGGAATGTATCGGATGGTAGCGAGACCAATGCTCAGACTAGATGCGTCGAATCAATACGCTGGGCTGCGCCGCTGGGCCCTGGCTACCGCTGGCCCGGCGCTGGGTTTGTGATGGCTTTTATTCTTTAATCGTTTTGCATGAGGCTTTGATGCACTGGAGTTACTTAGGTGGGCTAGTAATGGCGAGCATATTGGCTAGCCCTAGCTAGCCCTTTGGGTAAATTGGTGGCCTTTTCTTTAATAGCTACTAGATTGATTGATTGAATGAATATACTAACAGATGCGCACACTAGATGTATACAGACTACTATGCAGATCAACACAGAAGAAATGTTTGTTCTAATGTTTGTTTTAGTTTGTTTTTCATTTATACAGAATTACATATATAGTAATATAGCGATCTGTCTAATTCTGTCTGAAATAAACAGGGTTACACTAGGTTACACCTAGTTACGCCGTTTCTCACAAAGACGACCATGCCTATTCTCAGCATAACTGCATACAGCTTGATCGATCAACTACGATCGACTCATTTATTTATACACATGCAGCCACTGGTGTTGTAGTATGTTGTAGGCCCTCGGCGGCGCCTCGCAGCCAGCGGCAATGGGAATTAACGCGCGTTGACTAGCATCGATCGACGAATCACCTATAGCTGCTCCCGACGGCGGGCGGGGGCGGTGGGGGGGCGGGGGGGAGACAACGCCCGCGGCCGCGCGCGTCCGTCATCGTCCGTCTACGCTCAATAGACACCATCAACATGCAATATTTTCAGAAACTCACTCCTTTGATGTCCTTTGAGTCTTTGCAAGATTCACCCACCTTTCTTTATCGACCTGGAACTGTCTTGACACATTTGTACGTCGTATGGAATCTTCTGTCGACTGGAATCATCTGATCAACTCCATCTCTTGTGCGCATTTTGCAGCGAGAGGTTGGGGGCTTATATAGCTCTTCGTATCCTTTTCGTCCTTGCTCTTCGACTCGTCAAAGCAACTTACTAGGCAACTTATTGAAAGTCTGTAGTCCCATATCCTGATTTCCTGGGCTTTTTTCTCCCACTTCTTTGAGGAAGCTTCACACTCTCCCGGTCGATCAGCTGGGAGAAGGTGAAGTACTGTTGCGCAATCTCTTTGCTGCTCCAAGTCAAGAGAAAGTGCTCGACTTTTGTTTTCCTTCTGTGACGTGCCGTCTTCATCTTTTTGAAGATGCCGCCCAAGTCGAAACGACCCTTCAAGGTGCCAGGCTGCAAGGTCATGAAGGGCCTAAGCAGGAATGACAAGGTGATCAAAAAGACCCGAGAGGTATGTACAATGCACGAGTACATGTACCTTCTGAGCATAGAAAACTGTACCAATACTTTCCTTTTCGGGCTGCGTTCGCATTTGAGGGGTTCAGACAACCGTTCAGTCCTGGTCTACGGAAACAACAAACTCCAGCAAGTCGCACTCGGCAAGGGTCCCAAGAATGAGTTGAAGGAGGGCGTTTCTCGCATCTTGAAGCAACTCAAATTCGAAAAGGCCCTTCTTTTCACAGACCTTTCTGATACTCAAGTCAGAGGATGCTTCGATAAATACACACCTGCCTGCCCCGCAAAGCCGGGCACAATTGCACTATCGACTGTAACGCTGCAGAAAGGCCCGGAAATTTTCTAAAAGTGGCCGGCCTCAGAGGAGAACAAGTTCAGAGAGATGGGACTCCCTGTCGTAATTGAGAACGGGAAGATCCACCTCCTGGAAGACTTCACAGTGTGCCGGGTGGGAGAGACACTGACCCCCCAGGCTGCTCAGTTGTTGAAAAAGGTGTATCCCACAATGGCAAGATTCAAGGTGAACATCGAGGATGTGTGGACAAACCCCGACCCTGTCGAGAAAAAGAAGAAGAAGCAAGACAATGGGGGCGAGGGGGAAGCGGAAGAAGAGGATTCTGAAGAGGAGGAAGAGGGGGATAGGGAGATGGAGGAGGCTCCCGGAGTGTAAGAAGCAGGAGGGAGGATTGGCATGGTGAGCAGAGGATGGATGCCAGTGGGGGGATCGAGAGTGAGGGAAGCTGAGAGGCCTGGGAAGACAAGTTAAAATTCAGGCACTAGATTCAGGCGGCTACGCTTCTCTCAGAGAATAGCCACTGGCACGCACTGCAGCTCGGGCGTGATGGTGGAGAGCTTACATACAAAATGGAAATTATAACAATCCGCTGGTCGAGCAGAACAGAGCAGAACACATTGCCGGAGCATGAAGAAGTAGGATTGTTTCTAGGATCATTTGCACTAGCGTTTGCTGCACGGTTTGCAAAATTGAGCTGCATCAGTCTGGATGATAAAGTTCAGATAAACGATACATAAAAGCCCTGCTTTGCTCTAGAGTGGCCCACTGGTGGTGCTTGCTCTCGCAAACGATGTACACCGTTCCCGCTGCAATGCTGCGTGCCTGGAAGGGAAACACTTGTCCAGAGTTTTTGAGGGCCTCCTTGCGGCTATTTCATTGGGCTGGTCTGGATTTTGTTTGTTCGTTGGGGGTGGGAGTGCCGCAACACCCTGGCACCAGCGGGCAGCAGCGACGAAGAGTTCAAGGCACCGGCTCTGATTAATTGATTGATTGATTGATATGTTCCGCCCTAGGGCCTTCCCGCTATGTCTATCTGTCGCCAGAGCTAGCAGAGCAGAGCTAGACATGCAGTTGCAGAAGAGGTCTGCACGCGGCGGGCGGGGGCTATCGCTTCTTCACATTTCCCTCCTCTTGCCAAGCTCACCCCCTTTCAACAAGCTTTTCCCTCCTCTCATCGCATGTTTGTGTTTCTTCTTTGCAACAAATCCGCCTCTGGTCTCTACTCCTTTTCCGCCCTCCCTCGATCTACTCTCACAGTAACTGACGGCTCTCTGTTCGGTTTCTTACGTCTGCTCTCATTTAACCTACAAGGCGAAAGCAGTGCTCTGTCTGTTGAATGTAGCGACCACAAACTCTGTGTACATGATTCTTGTATTCGGTGTGTTGATGACTTCATGTATAGACTTTCTTTATGTGCCAAGTGGCTGGATGAAAGAGAATTCTGCACTGCCTGGCTGAGCTGGAATCCATTAATTCAAATGATTGTAACTGTCCACTCCCCGGTGCAAGTACATCTGAACTCTTCATCCGTAATGTCATTCGATCGCTTCTACGCTCGTATCCGGCCTGTCTCTATGATGTCTGTCTCCTAATTCTAGAAAGTGATTAACTGATCAACTCCACCGGCGACTTAACAAACAACAACCATGCATGTATGTGCCGCTCGGGAGCTTAGCGCTCCAACTGGGGTTAGACATCCTCTAACTAACTAACTAACCTATTCTATGATGATCACAGTTGCATGGATTATATATGACATGAATGATCTTTCACATCATCCTACACTAAGGCTTGGAAAAGGTGCACCTCAGAAAAGGTGCAAACCAAGAAGTTGCACCAGATGCACCTGTTTTACACCAGATGCACCTAGTGACCATGTTTGATTTGATTTAATTTGAGGTAGGGCTTAAGCTCAAATCAAATATCCAGTCAGGGAGGACCTAGTGTTTAAAGACCTATCAAATATGATCAAATATTTGATCAATATAACTTTTAACCTCAAATATGAAGGTCCCGAAAAAACTTTTGCAAGTACCGATCCGTCACGCATGCTGATTCAAATAAAAAAACCTAAATCTTGATGGTTTGCTCTCAAAAAAAAACGTTTTGAGCTGCACTGAAATTGACGTTTCACCCTTTTTTACTTTATGCAGGGGTAAACCGATCAGCTGAACGTTTTCGCGAACAGCTGTATTAACTTTTCTGGTGCTGGAACATCTTTTACGGCCCCCTTTTTGAGCGTCTGCAAACATTTTACACCCTGTAAAGACATGTCATACAATCCGACAGGGTCGAACGGGAAGAAGGAGGCATTTGTTTTTAGAGCCGGGTACGCAAAAAAATATGGTCCGTGCAAAAGGGGGCAAATGTGATTCAGTGTCAGGTGAAAATACAAGGAGCCGAGGGGAAAGGAGAAACTATTTGTAGCTGTGAGTATGCAACAGCGGCAACCAGTTCTTTTCAAACCCAACAGCAATAGCAAACATGTGCGCGGTTCTCCATCTCACCCCGTTGTCATCTCTCCGCAACCGAATAGAAGCCCAGGAGCACCCACTCCTAGAAAGCCGAAAAGCCAGAGAAAAAGCTCTCAGCAGCTCCCACCACCGATCGACTCGATTCACATTGAAGAAAGTGATCATAAAGAAGAGGAAAAGGAAGTGCCATAAAGCTGAGTGATTGTCTCCTCAATTTTGGTATGTGCTCTAACTTTATCGTATCAACAAAAAGTCATATGTAATTTCAAATCTATCAATTTTACGTTCTTAATCTCTATTAGTACTAGAGTGAGTCTCAGTGACTAGTATATATACACTGCCATACAGGCACATTTTTTTTACGGAACTGATAAGTTATAATTTTATATGTATTTTTTTAAATTTTTGAAACACACATCAGAAATGTTCTGATAACTATTATCATAAACTATAAGTTATAATTTTATATATATTTTTTTAAATTTTTGAAACACACATCTGAAATGTTCTGATAACTATTGTCATAAGAAAAATGATCAGAGTGATAGTAAGTCAGTGACTCAGTGAGGAACCCTAAGAGGTTAACCTCAAATCTTACCTCAAATATCAAATATTTGAGGTTGAAGCTCAAATCAAATCAAATCAAATCAAACATGGTTACTAGATGCACCTGCTGCACCTGTTGTGTACCTGATTGAATGGAATTAGGTGAAAAGTGTCAGCGTCATGGCCATGCAACGCGCCGCGGCCCCGCCCCTGCGGCTCTCTGCGGCCCCAAACGCGTGTGTTGCCGGGCCGCGGTGCACAGAATAAATCTAATCATATGCAGCTGATTTTTGAGATAAATTTAAAATCGGCCTCACTTACCCTTGCTCAGAAGAAAAATACAAATTTAAAAAAGTCTTCTTTTATTTTATTCTTTCTTCTTTTTCTTTTTCATGAAAATATACTATTTGTGGTTGTTTTCTTCATGAGTTTGCTCCAAAGAGGCATCATGCAGTTTGAAGGTTTTATGGACCGTATTATAAGGACAGAACTGGACTACAGTGCAGCACGCAACCGGCGCCAAACATATTCAAACATTGAACATGTAGGTGAAAAACGTTGCTTAAATTGAAAAAAGAAACCGAGAAAGAGACCGAAGTCATGAGACAGTCAGAGACATATAGTCTTTAATTGTTATATTTTTTATTTTTGCTTTTTATTGCCTTTTCACTGATATTTCTAATAACATTTTAAATTGTTTTGCATAATAAAAATCAATGTAGCAAATCTATATCATAAAAAGCTTTTAGGCCTTGATTGAGGCGCCTTTTGGCCATTAGAAACACTAGAAATCAACCCTAAAAACCTAGCTTTTATAGGGTAAACGGTGCACCTTATTTTGCACTTGTTTTGCACATGATTTAAGGTGTAAACTTGTTTTTACACCAGCACCAGCACCTTATGCACCTTTTTTTAGCCTTATCCTACACACTATTATATCCGTAAACACTTAAACACATCATCATCCTACCCTGTCAGTGGCTGTCACACTACCAATGACAGATTTGCTTTCTAAAATTCTGATAAAATTTGTAAACCTAATTGAAAACGTACTTTTTATTAGGTTGATATGCTTTAAGGCGAATCGATCCAATTGACATGCAGGCTTCCTCATCCCTCCCCCCATGAATGTATGTTCTAGGTTGTTCTCAAAGCCTTATTAGTGGCTTGGGATCTGACGTCGCTAGATCTAGGATTTAACCCTCAATCATCATCATCATCATCATCATTAGGTCTTTAGTATCCCTATTAGAAAATTGGATTGACTG
>JAHBMJ010002434.1:0-19015 GCA_018398765.1 Chromera velia | reverse complement strand
CCGTCTTCTTTCCTTCTACTTGGTCCCTCTTATCGTTCTTCAGCACCTGGTTTCTCGACTTCCTTCTACCTCCACTTGAGGATTTAGGACACAAAATATTGTCTATATATAGTATGTATCGCTATGGATGCTGTAGTATTCGCTTTGAAATATTATAGAGAGGCTCACCGCGTATGGGTCCAGCGCTTAGTGAGTTCAAGAGGGAGAGATGTAAACAGAAGCCGTTTGGGCCTGTGGATAAAGCTAGATAAGCAAGTGTATGAACAGAAGCCGTTTGGGCATGTGGGTGAATGTTTGGGTGTGTGGGTGTATGGAGAAAGAGGGGCATAGAAAGGAAGTGTGTGCAGTAACAGAATCCGCTTAGGCCTGCAGGTGGATGAATGAAGAGAAACGGAGAGAGCGAGCGTGTTTATGAGTATGTATGAGTTTATGAACAGAAGCTGTTTGGGTATGCGGGCGAGACAAGGAGAACGAGTGTGTGAACAGAAGCCGCTTGGGCCCGTGAATGAATGAAGAGAGATCAATTAATAATATGTGTCATTGAAGAAAAACCGCTTGGGCCGCTGGTTAGGCCTGTGGATGAATGAAGAGAGATCAAGTGTGTGAACAGAAACATACAGAAGCCGCTTGGGCCTATGGATGAGTGAAGAGAGACAAGGAGAACGGGTGTGTGAACAGAAGCCGCTTGGGCCTATAGACACACCAGGATGCCCTGCCCCCTTCTCATCCCCCGGTTGCAGAAAAGGGTAATTGGACACCATGTCACCCCCCAACACTCCAAAACCCACCCGCAGTGCGACCTGCATTCCCTCAAACATGGTAACAAACACCGCTCTCCTCTTCTCTTCAGGTGTCCACTCTCTAGACCAAAAGGGCAGCGATGCGCGCACCGTCTCCTCAAATTTCCCCACCGCCCACGATACCACGAGGGCTGACTTGTTGAGTACAACTGAGGGGAGCCAGACAATTTCCCAAGCAAATTTCAGTTGTGATTGTGGGATCCCAAGCCCCTCATAAATTCTTTTCACCACCTCCACAAAAGGACATCTCGATAGGAGGCCACTCATGAAACACTCCTCCTCCCCTGGCAGCCCGAGTTTGCACCCCGCACTCGCCAACACCTCATCGCACTGGAATCTACCTGTCAAGACTGCAAAAACGCGAAGCGAGACTTGCCTCCACCTCCCCCCGTCTCCATCCGGCTTCCTGAGCCAAAGATTCTGAATCGTTTGGCTCCACTTGAGTGACGCATCCTTCTGGCAATCTGCGTCAAGTTGCACTGCGTCCCTGCACGCAGAGATCGAGAGGGGAGGGGAGAAGAGAGAGAGGAAATTGTGGATTTCCGCTGAAATTAACCAACTCCGTGAATCCTAGGCGGGTGTGGAGGAAAGAAATATGAATAAATCGAAGCAAGGGTGCAGGCCATCAAGTCCATACTCACCTCAGCCGATCGACATGACCAAGGTGAAGGTAGAGGCGAGTCCTTGTCAGAAGATCTTTTTGGGGTCCTGGCTGGGGCAAAAGGCAATGGGAAAAGCCCAGAGACCAGCATGGAAGAGACAGGAGACTTTGCACATTCGTCTCCACTCCCGCCCAGTCGTATACTTCTTTGCAGAGAGCGAATACACTTCTCAGGTCATCCACAGCAAAGAGAGAGAGGAGACGGACTCCATATGGCTTTTGGATGAGCCCTTTGAGCTCCAGGGACTCCGCAGCCGGTGAGGCCATCCCCCGAAACAGAGAAGGAATCAGGACGAAAGGAGGGAGGGAAAAAGAGACGGGAAAACACTCCGAGGAGCCGTCACGGTGCAGCAAAGGTTGCCAGTGAGATATCTTCACAGCCCCGTTGATGTGAAAGCGGCGTTGAGCATGAGACACAATTTCGGACGTTTGTTCAGACACGAACAGTGCTTCCGGCTGCTGCAGTCGGAGAGATTTCAGACTTGTATAGCTTCTGACATTGAGAAATTTAATTGAGAAATTGACGTGGAGACGCCGCACCGCAATGATGCATGCATGCATGCATGCATGACACCGGCCGCCTGCATGCAGGATCGAAGCGCAAACACTTTAACAACACTTAATTGCATGCATGCCTTCGCGCGCGAACGCGCGCGAATGCGCGCGAACAAACTTGTTTAATTACTAAGTCGCATGCTTATAAAAACTATATAATTCTTCTTATATCGCGCCTCTCCGCGGGCGTGTATTCAACTATAATTGCATGCATATATCGATATATGCACATGCATGTCGATCGATCGATACTATATATATTGATATATGTACGTATATACAGCTAGTACGTATATGCTCATGCAGTACGTACTGTGGTATGAACACGCACCCGAATACAGAGCCCCAAGATGTTCTTCGATCTGTAACTTGTTCGATCGACCTTCACGACTCCATACAGATGGGTCAATTAACGCTCAAGCTTCAGGTTGTGCAAGATTTTCAGTGCATGGTCAAAAGTGCACGACGAACTGGGAACGACAAAGAGCTGTTGCCTACAAGTCAAACTTGTCTAATACAGTGTACACAGTGTAATCTTTGTCATGTTTTTTCTGGAGGAGGCGGAAGCGCTGGAGGGATTTGAGAGGCCTCAACTGGGAAAGCACGTCTCGAGGAGCATCGCTACGGTAAGCTTGCCGTGTTTTCTGCATGCTCTTTTCTACTTCATGCACGATGACCGAACGAAACACATGTACACTGAATCTAACAGGTTCCTGACCCGCAACGACTGTCAAAGCGTTTCTGTCATTCTTCCTGTACTAGCCCTCTCTTCTGTGTGGCTTTTCCCCCTGTCTCATTCCCCCTCTCTCGTTTTTCATTCTTTCTTCACCACTTGCTCTCCCCCCTCTCTCGCGTTTCATTCTTTCTTTGCCCCTCGTTCTTCTGCCCTGTGCCTCTGTGCAGCGGTGCTTGTATCGACAGACGAGCTGACAGCAGTCAAAGCTCTAGCAGATGAGGGTAGACCGCTCAACATTCTTGTGAGGGCCCCAGCTAGCTGCTACATTCAGGAGGATGATCCAAATTGCCTCTCAGCTGAAACAGGTGCGCAGTTGTCGGTCGAATCAGAGGTTTTTCAATTCGAATTCGAGCAGGGCTGTGTCGCTGCACAGAATGTCGCCATTCGGGGATCGCTTTAGGCGTGTGCAGAGGCAGCCTGCAGTCTCTTGAAGAAAGTCCCCAAACCCTGGTCGATGCGTCTGCCGTCGTTTCCTGTAGAGTCGCATCGTTCCTCTCTTCCTGCGCAACCCTGCATGCCAGTCAGCGTGAGGGGGTATCATCTTACTAGCCTTGCCGGTCCCCTGAATCTGTTGCGGAGCAGAATGGGTCGGGGGGGGTGTACCACGTTTCGTTGGTCGTCGGGGGCCTTGAGTGGGCATTCGAGGAAGATGAAGAGAAGGTCCCCAATGGCACGGACATTGGGGGCATTATCGGGATGGTGGCGGGGACGTTCCCGAGCTGGGGAAAGGAGCCTGCCTGGGAGGTGTCTCTCGGAGAGACCGGGCTCTCACATGATCAGATCTTCCACATAGTCGACGAACTTCATTGGAACGGGTGGCTGGGGAGAGCCTATGACCTGTTTCGCCATAATTGCGTTCACTTTTCTGAGGCGTTGCTGGAGGCAATGCGGGAAGTAGAGGGAGCAAATTCGACCTTGAAGCCGTTCCCCCCACATCTCCATGATAGTCACCGCGCCTTCACCTCCCTGCCGCTCTGCTACAGAAGACAATCGGGGTGGATCCGCAGAATGAGGTGGAGAAATGGAAAAAAAGAGCCTGCGAGGTGCGTGTAGATCTGGAGACGAAGCTCTACCGTTGCGCCGGCATGAAGGGTAAGGAGGATCTGGAGAGAAGAACAGTAGAGAAGCTCTCGCTGTCGCGGCCTTCTGTCATCGGACGGGAGCAGTTGGCTCTCTTGCCCCCACCGCATGCGGTCTCAGACGCCTCTCCCAAGAGTCCCCCACCGTCCGAATCCCAGCCCCCAACAGACTCTGAGTCCATCACTCCCCCAAAGGCTGTCAACCAGCCTCGGGGACAGTCGTTCGAAGACTCCTCCCACTGGAGCCCTCATGTTTCCCCGGAAGGTGACCGGGGCGGCAACTTGGACACGGGATCCGAGTGCTCAGGTTCCTCGGAGCCTCAGGTTGTAGAGCCAGTCGCATCCTTGCCCGCGAGTGATCGCGATTTTGCGCGTCTCCTTTGTGAGAAAGATAGGCGTTTGACCGCCTCTCTCACGCACTCTGACACTACGATGTGCGCTTCCCTCGGTTGGCTTTCGTGTTGCTCTGATGTGGCGTCCCCTCCCCCTTCTCCTCCACCGAGCATAGACGTCCCGCAGAAAAAGAAGGGAGCAACAGTGTGTGCCTCCCTGTCTGAGAATTCGTCAGTGAACCTTTCCGATTCTTCCCCCCTGCCGTCCCAGGCGGACTCTCCTCAGTCGGTTCCTCTGCGTCACTCTTCCCCCCCGTCTCCACCGCTGACAGTCACCCGGTCAGAATCAAACGCCCCCTCAAGGACTTTCATAGGTGGGGAAAGTTGAATGAGCATCATGGGATTTGAGTGCAGTGCAGGCTCACAAACCATCTTGGTCCGTCCTCCCGCAGCCAATGGAGGTCCCGCACACACGCCACCTCCAAAGCAGAGACTGGCCTTTTAACAGCACTCGCTCGTCTGCCACTTCAAAGGACTGGACTGACGGAGTTGGTGCTGTAGGCAGGATGAGATTGTGGAGGCAGAAAGTGTGATAGGCCCTGGGCCCAGAGCAGAAGGCACAAGTAACGAAGCACTCTCCTCTGGTCTGCTCTTTCATTGGGTGGGTGGGTGGGTGGGTGGGTGGGTGACTGGCTGCTTGGCTGTCTGGGTCGGTTGGTTGGTAGATGTATGGGGTGGGTAGGTGGGTGAGTGGGTGCGAAGAGAATTGGCAGGGTGCACACAAACCTGTTGAGATCAAAAACCTTTTGGTGCGTGTCTTGTGAGCGGTGGAAGGGGAGAAGGCAAACGGTTGGAAGAATGGGTAGATGGATGTACATGCTTTTCAGCATTCTGCTGAATCGAAGGAAGGACAAAGAAAAGGAGGAAGGCGCACACTGTCAGGGGAGGCCTGGTGGTTGATCAAGAAGTGCTGCTGCATGTTCTTTCACTGGACCCTCAGAACCTCCTGATGGTGGTTGTCCAACTCCGTCTTTTCTGTACGCACCCCACCGTACATTGTCAAGTCTCATCATAAACCGCAAATCGTAAAAAAATGAGAAGAAGAGGAGACTGACTGCATATATTTGTCTCCTCTATCTTCCTGTCCATCTCTTTCTCCATCTTCAGATCTGAATGTCTTTGCCCCTACACCCTCACACACAAGACGCGAAAAAAAAGGCAGTACGTCTAGAGAATGGAAAAAGAACAATGAAAGAGAAAAAGAGAGGAAGTATAAGTGCACTTCTCCTGTCACTAACTTAACCGAAGTCTTTCGGATTCGTTCACTTTGCATATTGAAGTTTGCTTGTACTTGCACGTTTGACACTTGGGCCCACACAAAGAGAAAAGAAGTCGAATGGAATGTGGGTGCAAGAATTTTCGAACCTCAATTCCTCCACCCGACTTCTTCATTCGACCACTTTTCTTCCTCTATCTTTCTTTCTTTTCTGAAGAACCCGCACACCCTGATTGCCACTACAGCACTGTGAGCACAAAGACACCCGATCCGCGCGTGTGAGGGCTGCCACTTTGCTCGGGTCGAAACGCTAATTGAGTTGTTCTCAGGCGACGATCGATCGTCCTGAAATCTCACGCCGTCTTTACACATTAGTGAATATAAATCCAGAGAGAAAGACACGCTATTGCAAAGAAACACCGATGCTTGCTGTGTCACTCGATCTGTCATGTTTGCTTGAACTTTGGAGAGCACAGAACCGATGCTAAAACAACCACTTACACTGGGTTGAATCAAGCAGTGCGGTAGGCACTGGCCTAGATGGTCGAGAGTTAAGTAAGGCATCGTGTCGATCCTGTATAAACTTCCTAGTAACCCTACAAAAAGTTATAGAAATGCTAGATATGATCTGCAATAAAAATTATTTTTAGAATAAAGCTTTAGATAAAGCCCGATTAAAGTCTGACCTCAAACCATCTCGTATAGACTATCTTACTAGTAAACTTTAAACTTTAATTTTTTATTTAGTTTGTTTCAATTTTCTATGTATTAGGGATATTAAAGTACGTTGTTACAGATCATATTACTAGCATACACTAGCATAATGCATTTTATTAGCAGATTCTATCTTACACACTCCAGAGGCATGTTGCTGTAAATCTGCTTTCGTCTATTACGGTCTATTAATGGTAATTAATGGCAATTAAGAGTAGGCAAGAGGCTAGGCGGGAGGTGAACCTGAGGTCTTTTCCAGCCAAAGCCGCCCTAGCAAGGGAGATGGCGGCGTTTCCTACCTCAGCAGCAGAAGACGCCGGCGACATATAAGAAGTTTGAGGAGAAACGACTAAAAACGATGAAGAAGACAGGAGGAGGACGATGGGAACTTGCTTGAAGAGATGGTATTTGAGAAACTCCCATGAATTTTAAGTTATCTTTCAAGTGGCTCGTAGTGTCAGGGAGGTGGGCGGCATATCAGTTATTAAAGACATGAGATTAGGCTGATTTGAACTAATTTGAACTAAGCTAGAAATTTTAGGAAAATGTACGATAAAGAATCGTGCGATAGTTAGACAGAGACTAAGAATGAGTACGTAGGTATATGTAGGCACGTACCCTGATGCAGACTATGCATAAGAGAAAGGATACTCTTGTAAAAGTAGAAGAGATACCCGTACCACCCACCTTTAACTCTCAATTAACCCCTAATCTACTATACTTAACCCAGTGAGCCTTTTTTTTTAGCCACATGCGCCTGCACGCGTTTTTTTAGACACACGCGCGAGGGGCCCCCACGGAAAGCCACCGCCAAAAATGGTCCTGCAAGCGAAAAAAACGTGCCGTCTACACGTATCTCACCTCTCCACTGTCTTCATACTCCGTCTCCGCCGTCTTTATGATCTTTTTCGGATTTGAGGCTGTCATATCATCCCTCCCCTACCATCACTGCAGTGGCATACTTACTGTGCCCCCTCTCCACAGCGGCATATTTACCGGATATTTAATTCATCTGTATTTAATTTGGGCCTCCGGTGTGTTCCAGTGTCAAATCGATCCAAAGATTTGTTTCATGCTGATGTTTGCTCCGATCGTTTGTTTCTTGCTATGAAAATCGTACCGTGTCAAGATCTCAAACAAACATGGCGAACCAGTAACTGCCCCCCCCTCCCCTTGGACCACCTCCTCAGAATTGGCAGCCCATTGTACATCCACTGCCTCAAGTGGCGCCTCCCCCTCCCGCAATTCTTCCAGCTCCCCTCCCAGTTAATTGGTAGCCCATTGTGCTTCCACCGCCTCAACTCGCACCTCCCCGTCCCCCTCCAGTGCCACTCCCTCCCCCACCTACAGTCCCTCCTCCGCCACTCTCTGCTCCACCCGCACTTATCTCTATGACACCACAAGCTGTCTAACACGTGTTTGCACCCATTCCCTCAGAGCCTTCTACTGTGTATGGGTACGACGATGTTAAGAACGGCCGTTCCAGCCTATTTCGACACCATAGGTACACACCCCACACAGGGACCCTCACACTACAGGAAACAGGTCTTACTCCAGTGCAGGGAGCCCCCCTTGAGTGGCAGGCACACCTTTGGTTGCTGCTACAGATGACAAGCAATTTCGTCTCCTGCATGAGGTCTCTCGGCAGCCGGCAAATCTGTTAATAGACTGAGTGCTAAGCACACGTGTGGGAGAAAGAGGTGTCCGCACAGAACAACTACATAGAGGCAAACAAGTGGGAGATCTGCTGTCAACACGGCTAAGTGTTCCTTACTTTCTTCTCCCCTTCTGTGCCTAGCATTGCAATCCGCCTCCAAGTCGCACCCAAAGAATTCAGGTAAGGCCAGCCATCTCCGCTCATCCACCGAAAGCATGCCCACCTACTCACCAACATCCGCTCATCTAACAACGCATTTACTTTTGCATCCCAGACTCTGAGTGTAGAAGTGAGGCAGCTTCCTGCGGGGGTTCAGTCATTTAAGATAGGAGGTAGCCTCTATCACAGAATGGGATCCCTCATTCCACTTCCAAACACACCGTCCGTTTTCACACAGATGTGGACTCTGGATCCTGATCAGCAGACCACCACCTGACTCTCTAACCGCCCCGATCTACGTCGCCCCATTTTATAACAGATTCAAGCAGATATTCAAGCCATTTCCTCTTTTGTTGCAGCTTTTAGACAGGCTGCAGACCACAACACATCCCAATACGGAGTCATGCTATCAGTGACTGACGGGCTCGATCGACGGAGGTACAACTTACCAAGATCTTCAGAGGTCAGTCAATGCTTTCTGTCTCTCTGATTCTGCTTTCCCTCTCTTTTATTTTATTTTAATTCATATCCCTTCCTCCCTCCCTCCCTCAAATCTAATCTCCCTCCATCATGATTCACCGCAGGCGGCTTCGGGAAGAAGCCTAAAAAACATTTCTTTGGAGGTAGTACACGTAAAATGACAACCCGCTGTGTATTGTCAACAGTGAATTTACCTCCCAGCAAAAACTCACTCACAAAGAGCAGACCAAGGACAATCCCCACATGTGCTTGAGGGGACGGACATTTGTTATAAAGGGGAGCAGCCTGTAGATTCTTACAAAGCTTTAAGAACAGTTCAGCCCCTTGCTCTGTGAAAAAGCGAACAGCATAATAGCCCTTCGGTATATGCAGAACTTCGTAGACGGCCTCGACAAAAAAATTAGAGGGGAGACCCCCCTCCAACTTTTGAAAAGCATTCGCATACGACGAAGGGAGAAACGTCATCTTGAATTACAAAACAAAAGTCAACAAACACAGGCCACTCGAAACAACAAACGCCTCACAGCCACCCACCACACTGAACTACAATCACTCACTTCAAAAGCTCCTCCTACGAACAGACACGATGTCATATATGGAACCCTTTTCATCAAACTCACTTGCCTGCCAATTTTCACGAATTTTCGAAACGTTCCAAAATTGCGACGAGACGCCAACGGCCCCGGCAAGCGGCACACACGACCACCCCGGCACGAGCGGCTCCCTTAAACTATGCACCCCGCCGCGCGCACTGCGCCACCATTCCATGACGGTCACCGTTTGACGGGCCTCCCCGGCTAGTCCTATTATTATTACCATGCATGCGCTCAGTATGCGCGGGCCGTAGTATGCTGCATGGGACGACGCCTGGCAGGGACGTGCCATGAACACAAACACATCAGAGAACTAGCTATATATTTATCCGTGTCAGACATTCAGTCTCTCGACAAAGACCACAAAGATGCTCCGATGCAGTCTTGTACATCAATACGTTCTGCACGTGCACAGCGTCTGGGAATGCATATGTGGTGTGGCCGCCGACTTTGACGGGACTGCTTCGATGTGGTGTCAAGGGAGGCATTCAGCAATGAATCAGCATATGCAAGTTTTTGATGAAAGTTTCAAGCTGTCTCTTCAATAGCACACCGTGTCTGCTCTGATTGCGGTCTGTCAGAGCTTTGCGTCGATTTTTGGGAGAGCCGAAAGGTTGTAGACGCAGTCCGATCTCTCCGGAATAGCGCAGCCTGTCACTGACATGGACCCGACAAGTTCGGAGACGGGTACGTGTACAGATCTTTGGATTTTTGAAGGAGAAAAAATGACTGTGCTTTCCATATGTTTTCCTCCCTGTTCTCAATGGCACTTATTTCCTTTGTGTGTTAGCGTCTCTGAATGCAGACCTCTCGGAGTCCCCCACTGGGGCCGAGCAGGAAGGGAGACGGCGGTCGCTGTGGGAGGCAGAGGCTCAGAGACGGCAGGAGTACACAGAAGGAGAAGTAGACGGTATAAAGGAGCCGTTCAGGTCTCGTTCCCACTCCCTGACAGCAGGAGAATATGCTGATGACTCGTTGAGCTCGGACTCGGGGGAAAGAGACGGCGGCAGGATGAACCGGGCAGACACAGAGACCCCCACTGAGGGGATGAGCTTTGGGGAAGGGTATCTGATTGATGCACACACCCTGCCTTCTGGGACCGACTCCACGCGTCCACCTGTCCCGATCTCGGTAGTGGCTCTTCCGTCGTCCGCTGGGATTGAGGAGCATCACCCCTCCGGCTCTTCCACAGCAGGGGAAAGACAAGGAAGGGGAAGAGGGAGTCTGAGAGAAGGGCGAAGAAGCGACGCTGCGTCTCCCTCCCGAGTTTTGAGTTTGTCCCGGGGCTCCCGTGCTGGCAGTCCCTCGGCCAGGGCCCCCGGCAACGGAAGGAAAACCGACGAGCTGCTGGGGGGCCCCGGCAAAGAGCAGCGCAGAAGGTCCCCCCAGGACCACCAGCAGCACCTTCTGCGAAGTCTCCTTCTCGAGACGGAGAGAGAACGGGAAAGGGGATCACTCCCAGGTGGCAGGAGAAATAGAAGTAGGAGCAGACACATTCGCGAGAGGGAAGGGCAGGGCAGGGAGAGAGACGGAGGGGGGGTGTCAGGTTCGAGTCGTCGTCCCTCTGTGCCCCGGCGTGTTCGTCAGCGTGGTGGTGGGGGCCCCGTGCAGATTTTTCTGGGGCCCTCTTCAGACGGACCCAGGGGATCTGTCTCTGGTGGGAAAGAGGGGGGGGCAGAAGGAGAGGAGGAGAGTGCGTGGCAGGAGAGCCGTCACTTCCGTCGGGTTGTGGGCCTTGCCCGAGTGGCGTATGCGTATGATCTAGAGTCTATGGCGGTGGACTATTTCAGTGGGAGGGCCCCGGCATGGCTCCGTCTGGCGGAGTTTCCAGAGGACGAGGAGGGGGACTGGGCCCAGAGGGTGCAGCAGCCTGGAGACAGAGAGAGGGAGTTGAGTGTGTTGGCATTGGAGTTTGACACCGTGCTCCTTTCTGCGGAGTATGGGGGGGAAACGGGAGGATCTGTGGAGGTGGAAGCGAGGGGTCGACAGAATGAAGAGGGGAGGAATGAAGGGGTGGAGATAGACGGAGAGGGAGACGGAGGGAGAGACGCAGACGATCCCCAATTAGAAGCTTATGAAGTTGAGGTGAGGACGTGAGTGAAGAAAGAAAAACATCTGCATGGGCTTTGAATCTGTTGTTCCGTTTTTTTCCGCTCGGCCGACAATTGTGTAAATATGATTCGTCAAGCCAGTTTGGGTAGAGGACCGCAATATGAGATCCCGACTCACTCTCTCCTGTTAATTCACACGATGCTCCCTTCCCCTGGCTACCTTCAGTGTGTCAGTCTGATCTTACTCTTGTTGGGTGCCCAAGTGGATCTCTCTTTCTCTTTCTCTCTTTCTCTCTCTCTCTCTCTCTGATGTATCTGTGCAGAGGCGCAAGGGCGCCTGTTTTGTGTTCAGGAGAGGGACGGTCGTTTTGTGGGGAGTCGACGATCCCTCCTCAGAGAGACGGGTGAGAGAGTTCATCGACAGGTTCCTCGTCCTATCCCCTGGGCAGTCCTCCTACTCGACTTCATTTGCAGGGGCAGCGGGGAGGGAGGAGAGACGGGGAGACGGGGAGAGTGTGACGCGGAGGGCAGCTCTGTTCGGGACACAACATGTGAATGTACATGCGGCAGGGGCAGAAGAGAGACCGTTACTGGCGGCACCTCCGCCGCCTTTGTCTCTAGGGTCCCGTGCGCCGCCGCCTTTCTCGGGCAGTTCTCGCAGAAGCAGCAAAGTGACGCCCAAGAACGGCGGTATGACAGGGAGAGGGGGGAGGGAAGGAGAACATCCGATGCTTTCCGGGTCCGTCTCCGATCTTCGACAGCCTTTTCTTGCCCCGGTTGAGACCTCTGCTGCTGCAGGGGGAGTGTCGGGTCACTCTCCTTCCCTCTCTCACTCGAGGGTTTCAGTGACAGACAGGGAGAGGGGAGGACAAAAAGCGTTGGAGGTCCCCTCCCCGCAGCTGCAGCAGGGGCTGGCCGTCTCCAAGTCCAGTGATGGGGGGGCGTCGGCGTCCTCCCGCACAGTTTTTGTTCATCCTCCAGTAGGGGTAGACAGAGACAGAGATAGGGAGAGAGAGGCAAGCCCGCTTCCGGGCAGTGCGAGTGTGGCTTCAGGGGTTTATGAGGGGGTTGGTGTGGGATTCACTCGGGGTGTGGTGGTGGGGGGAAGGGGACGAGGCAGGAGTTCAACCCAGAGGCGAGCGGGGCGCAGACGGGAAGGAATGGGAGAAGAGGACAGTGGGTGGTTTGGAAGTCTGGTGAGAATGTTTCTTCCCTCTTCATGGTTTCCTTCTCACCGGATGGAGACGCGAAGAAGAGTGGAGGGAAGAGGGGTGAGATTTTCATCGCAAGGAGGTGCCGTAGGAGGGAGGATTTATCATCATGACCACCATGGCCTTCATTCTGTGAGGGCAGAGGGCAGGGGGCTGGACTTCTTGGGACTTCCTTCCTCCCTCTCATCCTCTACTGGATTCAAAGTTGCCCCTCTGTATGAGGAGGGGGGAGGGGGGATGAATGAGGGAAGCGCGGGCGTGAGTGCGAGGGAGGAACTTCTGTTTGCTTCCGTCCCTTTTCTTCCTGAGGCCCTCAGAGATATGGTGTGTCTGGTCGTCTGTGTCTGTCTGTCCGCTTGTCTGCTTGTTTGTGTGCCCCTCTCGCTCTTCCTCTCTCTCTCTCTCTCTGTGTGTGTGTGTGAGAGAGAGAGAGAGAGAAAGAGAGAAAGGGAGTTCCGGTCTGTCGGTGCTTTCCATAATTCCGGCTATGCCTTCGAACAGTTTGTCCAGTCTTTTTGCTCTGTGCATCTCTCCATACAATGACCGAGACTTCCGAAGTGCTCAGGAGAGAGAGAGATCGGTGCCATTTTTGAGGTTCCGATGGGTGATGAAGTGATTGAAATATCTTCTTCTGCTTTCGAGCACCTTCTCTCTTCCAGCCCTTCCGCTTCTTTTCCGGTTTTTCCTTCCGCATTTTCTCCTTTTCTGTGGGTAACTGACGAAACTAAAATGCACACAGAATGCCGTCTGTGGAGAACACATCACCAATGGAGAGAGGCAAAGATGGCGACCGTTTCTGTGTGGGTTTGTCCTATACGATGCACGCAAGGACGCATCGAAAGTTTTCATCCAGCGCTGAGAGAGAGGCCATTCAGCCGTCGCCCTACTCATTCCCGCCTCTGTGGGCCTGCCTGTGTTCTGTTAATGCAGGTTCCACGAAGCCGAGTCAAGAACGATCGCATCTTCCTCAAGGTCGGTTTGTCTCGGCATTATGGGACGCAGGGCCGTGCATCTGTGTGCAGCACAGTTTGCATGATGACTTTTGGTGTGCTTGACTGTGTGATACCGTGAGTGAATAACTCTGTGTGTGCGCCAATGAAACTGTGAAGGATGATCTAATGTGGCGAAACAACGTTCTGCGGTGTGATGACGATGCATGACGGTATGCAGGGCGTCTCTTTGGCAGAAAAGCTCGCGGTTTCCTTTGCTGTTGCGCAGTCGGTCGAGTTGACCGTCTTCGGTCAGTCTTTGCAGACGCGCTCCTCTCTCTCTCTCTCTCTCTCTGTGTGTGTGTGTGTGTGTGTGTGCGCGCGCGCGCGCGCGCGTGCGTGTGTGCGTGTCTCCGTGCATGTCGTTGTTTTTCAGAGAGTCTTCGGATCTGTGTCTCTCCTTTCTCTCTATGTCTCATCTAATGTGTGTCGGTGTATCTGTCTGTCTCACAGTCAACGCATCCATCCAGCCATCTCACAGACTTATCGATACATCTACGTGTAGTCCTCGGGGGGGTTCCTTACAATAAGGTTGGCCTCCTTGCTCTGACCGCACTTCTTTCCCCGTCTCTGCGTCTGTGCCCACAAATCTGCAGAGAATAGCTTCGAAGCGACGTTGACCGAGTGAGTCAGTGAGTGAGTGAGTCTGTGATTCTTCTGGAGGAAAGAAAAAGACATACCAGGAGAACTTGTAAATTACCAAGAGTAAGATGGAGACATGTATGTCCCGTACGGCAATTGTAAATTCTGTTGAGCGGAGGAACCGACAGGAAAAAAGAAGGTTGTAAAGCGGAAGCTTCCAGCTTAGCTTCGCTTTTGGTTTCCTCACCCCAAGGGAAGGGATTGCATTTCCTTCCTTTCGGCTGAAGAAAAAAGCTTTGGTACTCTTGCCTGTATGTCCTTTCTTTCCCCTTTCGCCGGTTGCCTTCCTGTTCCTTCCTGTCGTTTGTCTGTCTCTCTACCTACCCATAGATGTTTGCCCTATGTCTCTCCACATGACAGGAACGGTCGTGAATATAAAAAATGGAGACTTCTCCCTCCACAAAGTTGAGAGAGATGCGAAGCGCATGCTCTCCTCTTCTCACCTCCACTAGCGTTTTAATTGTTCGCTTGCCGTTTGTGTGTGCGTGTGCATGAATGGAATGCAGGGTCCAGAAGGTGCCCACATTCATGGCTGAGGGACGGGGGCCTGCTATCGGAGATCATCACATCATGGCTGCAGTCAGTCTGCACGTCTGTTAGTGGGGAGACTGAGGGGAGGGGAAGGGGAGAGTCGCTGAGAGAAGAATCAATTGCTCATACGGGCTTTTCCTTCGCACTTGGTTTCTTCATTCTGCCCGTATAGAATGCAGAGAGAGCGGCCATGTGGATTCTCTGTGTGTGCGCTCTTTCCGCCGTGTCAGATGAAGTTGCACGGGAGGGAGAGGAGAGGAGAATTGACTCGGCTGACATGAAGGGTGATTCTGCCAGAAGGGAAGGCAAAGGAAGGGAAGGGAAGGAATCAGTTGTTCGATGTTGGACGTTCACTGTGGTTTTTGCCCTCAATTTCCTCTTCTCTGCCCAGTCGTTTTGTTGGGTTCGTCTCCTCTCCTTTTCCATTCTATCATGTTACGTGTCCCTTCCTTCCGCTCTTGCCTTCGTTTGTTTTCTGCCCCCCTTCCCTCCTCAGATAGGAGACACAGTCTTGAAGATGATGGACATCAACGCAGTCTCTGGTGAGTGCATGGTTAGGGGGAAGATGCATTTACTTTCATACAGAATGCAAAACAAAAAAAAAGTCTTGAAGATGATGGACATCAACGCAGTCTCTGGTGAGTGCATGGTTAGGGGGGAGATGCATTTACTTTCATACAGAATGCAAAACAAAAAAAAAGTCTTGAAGATGATGGACATCTACGCAGTCTCTGGTGAGTGCATGGTTAGGGGGAAGATGCATTCTTTGTGCGTCTGGGGGATTCCGAAAGGTTGGGAAGGGAGCAAAAGGGGGGAGGGGGTGGAGGGAGTGGGGAAGGGCACAAATAGGAAGCGAGAAAGAAGAGAAGGAAGAAAGGGTTTCCCTCAGAGTTGGGACGGCCATGGCGAACATTTTTCCCCCTCTCCCTCTTCTTTCCTCTCAGAGTTGGGACGGCCATGGCGAACATTTTCCCCCCTCTCCCTCTTCTTTCCTCTCTATGTTTTTCTTTCTTTTGCTTGGACAGGTGGTGTTGACAGTCTCGCCCTTTTTCCCTTCCCGCGATTCTGACCTTCTACAATTGGCGTCTAGGCAAATCGAAAATGCACAATCGAATCAGCTGAGATGAACGTTCCTCCTGAACATCACTTTCCATCCACTCGCGTGTTCACGTTCTGTTTTCTGCACGGCCTCGGAGGAAACGGTGCAAGGGAAACGAATAAAGAAAAGCAGGCGTCTGTTTCTTGTCATCCCTCCTACCAATCTTCTTCTTCTTTTTCTGTTCTTCTGTTCTTCTGACACTTTTTCTTTCTGCCCTCCCGCAGATCTGCTGGATATTCCCGATTTCTTCTGGGCAAGTGACAGCTGGCAGTGGCTGTACCACAGAGTGCACAAGTACCTGGAGATAGAGGATAGACTGGCTCTACTCAACAATCGGTTGGTCCAACGTCTTCCATTTCTTTCTTTCTTTAACCTCTTTCTATTTGGACTCCTTCCTTTGTGCGTTTCTTTACTTGTACTTGCTTTTGTCCATGCTTGCTTCCGTCCTCCCTTCATTCCCATTCCTTTGACCGAGGACAAGACTCTCGAGAAAAACAGCCCCCAAGAGAGAGAAACTCCTTTTGAACTTCTACGCTCTTGAGAGGCCCTCTTTGACCTTCTAGCGTCCTGAAAGGCCCTCCTGAAGGAACTCTCTGGGCTTTTTCGAAGTCGTGTAATATCATTGTTTTCTTTCCAATGATGAATGGAATATTCTCGTCTACGTTCAATTTGAATCCCCCTTCTCACGCAGGTACGAAACGACTCGAGACTTTTTCGGAGTTGTACAGACAGAGAGGAGACATGGTGAGACGTTTTCATTTGTTTGCGTTCGGTCGTGTGTCCTTCTTTTTTCTTTTTCGCACTTGTTGTTTGTGTGTTTAATTGCATGTCCGTTTTTTTGTCGAATTGCTTCCTGAATTGCTTCCTTTTTGCGTGTTTTTCTCAACTCAAAACGTCCTCGTTGTTCGATTCTTGTGACCTTCAAGCCCCGATCACATACGGTTTAATTGAGTCTCTCTTTGAAGAACCTCGATGGCGACTTTTCATGTTTCTGACGCCCACAAGTCATTCATTCATTCATGTCTGCTCATATCTTTGTTTTTACTCAAACCGTTTGAACACTCTCCTCCACCGACTTGCAGCGACAAACTTTCGTCTCTACTGGATCATCATTCTCCTCCTGGCCATGCAGGTCGGTGCGCTGCATCTTTTCTTTTTTTTTTTGCACTTCTTCCTTCCTTCCTTCCTTCCTTCCTTCCTTCCTTCCAACAAAGCATGTTTTCTTTCAGTCTTCTCACTCCTTTCGCTCCTGCACTCAATTTCGTTTCTTCTTTTATTCTCCTGTTGCCCTATTTCCTCCTCCCTCCCTGTGCGTGTTTGTGTGTGTGTGTGTGTGTGTGTGTGTGCGTGTGCGTGTGTGTGTTTGTGCGTATGTGGAGATGGATATTATGTGTACAAGCAGCAGCGTTCCTGAATCCATTCTTTACCTCATGCACTCTGCTTTCATGTCCAATCGATCGATCTGCAGATGGTGGCTCAGATCATCCACTCATTCACGTCCCATCCAGAGAGCAAAGTCACGCAGGCTCTCTTTCCTCTTCTCCCGAGACCAGAGAGGACAGACACAGAAGGAGCAGACGCAGGAAAGATTATCACTCCCGTTCTCGCACAAGTGCCCCCCATAGAGGAAATCACTCCAGCCAAAGACCTTCGTGGCGTTTTGAGGTCTCTCAGGGGGGGGAGTGAAGAGGTGGAGCAACGCGGAAGGTGACCGTCTCGAAATGTTCCCCTCCCCTCCCCTCTTGTTGAGTCTCGCGAGGATGCTGCTGACCGTAGGAAGAGAAGAGAAGAAGAGGCTGGCAGAGGCCCTGCAGAGGATATGAAACTTCCGACAGGCCCTGGTCGTTTCGGATTGCTGACCCTTATTTTGCTCCTCAGGTGCCGTCTCCATTTGAGGGTGGAAAACACGGAAGTAAAAGTCTTTTTCAGACGGGAGGAGGGGAAGAGAGGGAAGGAACGTCCGGGGCGGCAGCAGGACTGCATGTCGTCGTTGAGTGCTCGATCTAGCTGCATCAGACTGATGTGACGGCGGCTGTTGTTGAAAATGATAGCGGTGCAGGAATATCTCCCAAAGATAAGTCTTCTGGAAGAATTGAGTCTGCAACTTCTGCGGTAGCGTTTCTAGAGAACGAAGAAGCGGGCAAAGGACAACATTTGCCTATTTTTGAATCCTCCGGCCGCGTCCGGCGATGTAGGAGGACTACGCGCTGTAGATTGACAACCTCCAAGTCAACCGGAAAAAACATTTCTAACGTTTTTTTTTAAAGAGATAGATCAGTTGTTCATGATCTGCATGGTATATTGCCGGGTGTGTCGTTCGTTCTTGATATTGTTTCCGTACAACTAGTTCTGTAAATCAAAGCCATGATGGTTTTCTATTCTATACACATGGCCCGGTTTTGCAAATGTTTTTACAAAGACTTTATCTCGTCTTACAATATCTTAGAAGCAATCCAGGCTCTGATCGAACTAGTTCAAAGATGGAAGTCTAGTTCATGTTCAGGATAATAGTAGATATGCATATATAATTATTATATTACAGTTGTGCATTCAGCGTCCGATGTTGATTTATAACCGTAATGCACTAGCATTTATAATTCAGTATTAAAGTTTAACCTAAAGACTTGCTTGCAAGAGTGTTATTAAAATTAACTAACTAAATTAAAAATTAAACTACTCGGAGTCTTTAGTTGCTTAAATTAATTAGTTTAAAAAATAATTTTAAAAAAGGAGATTAACTTTATTGAAAGCTTACCCGAATCGCAGCCCGATGAACCTTAAATTCCCATTGTTTGATCGACTCAAGTGAATATGCTAGTCACTATCAATTTGCTACAAAACATGTTCAATGCTATAGGTCTACATGATACTAAACTGCATATCATATGTTCACACAAATGGGGGTCCATCATTTAATAATCTGCCCTGCATGTTATGAGTTGCCGAACGCTAAACGCCTATTATGGGCCGATAGCGATAGCGTATGATGATGATGATGATGGTATATCATAATGTCATTAATTGTCATATGTCATTAATTGTTAATATTTATTATTATTAATTATAACATATAAAACACTGGTCGATCATGTATTAGTTACCTCAAATCGATTAATTATGAAGCGTCCTATCGGGGAGTGGGGGGTAGTGACCAGGTTTGATTTGATAGATTTGGATTTGATTTAATTTGATTTGACTTGATTTGATTTGAGGTTAAGACTCTAGATTTGTAAATCTAGGCAGATTTGAGGTTGAATTTGAGGTTTAACTTCACAAGTTTCAAGTTCCTTAACATGCGAGCTCTCCCAGTTTTTAGAGCATGCATGTATTGATCCATACGGAGAGCATGCATGTATTAATCCATGTTGTGAAGTTGATTCGCGTAATACTTCGAGTGATTTGATAAAGCAACTCTCAATAGATGAGAGCAGAAGCCGGACAGAAGTCGTG
>JAHBMJ010002433.1:0-18951 GCA_018398765.1 Chromera velia | reverse complement strand
AGGTTTGACTCTACGCCTGCTTACAAGCTTCAGCCTTTGGGCGCCTGGTCTTTTGAGAACTACCGCTTGTCCAGTAATTCTTTCAAATACTAGATTTATCATAGCTTAAGAAATAGGCCACACCAGAAGCTGATTTTTTTTGTAGTAAATCTCCCACCATATGGCATTGAATGAAAGTAAAAAAAGCTTCGTACAACTAGGGTGGCTTAAGCAACATTTTTGAACCTGTTGTGAAAAATTCACATTTTTCATTTGGAGACCTCATTTTTTCTAGATTTTTTTTTTCGCTTCCTAGAAGGTTTGATGACCATCTAAGCCAGATTTCTAGGACCTGGGACTCCCGGCTATAAGTTGAATAACATGGTTTCTTTTGAGTTTTTGTATCTGACTCACATGATTTTTTGTTTATTTTTTGTAGCTACAATTACTGGACAACCGGTATAGACTGAATGAAATTTTTTTTATTACTCTAAATCTAAGAACTACTTATAAATATGGAGGAACGAGAAGCTGTTGGCATCACGTGTGTATCTCATTCATTCATTCATTTATCTCTTTTTGCGGTCAAACGCATGCACACGTAAGCAAAAATAATCTGCGCGCACGCGTGTGCAACCACAAAAATCAATTAGTATATGTGCGTGAAATGTGCATAAGTGTATACGACCATTGTGATTAACCCAAGCCAGACGTCTTCTTTCAGCTAGTCTGTCAGATTGAAGCGTCTTTACATTAGACAGTCACAAAGACAAAGACCGTGAAAGAAGGTATGATGCAGTGAAGTACCTGTAGCCTAATCTCCTTCCAAAAACTATATTTTTATGAAAAGACCCAAAGGGATCGATAATCCGATTTCATTTAAATTTTATTTGAACTTTCAATAATTCATCAATATAAGTCACCAACAATGTGACCAATTAATTAACCCGCATCCGCGACGTTTTCAAAAAAACAATTAAAAATCTATGTGGGGAAGTTCCAGAGGAACTATAATCAACTAGATAATCAATCACACCTATATAGAATCACACAGATTAGCATGGATACACTGACGTACACTGGCGCAAACGAGGTAGCATGCTTCTGGGGTGAAATTCAAGTTGTTGCATAGATTTTGCGTTTACAATCCCATACTGGAATTCGATCGAATCCTCTAGACCGCCCCGGCCGTCAGCTGAGACTGACCACCATGCACTGTACACGAGCGCGCGCCAACGTAGAAAAGCGCACTCTTTGTTCATTGAAAAAAGTCGTGCCGATCAAGAGTGATCAGACGAACGAGATAGAAGAGTTTATGCAAGAGAGAACCTTCACACACAAAAAGTCTGAAAAAGATAGCTTTGGGTCTAAAGGGCACGATTGCAAGGTGCAGTCGCGAGAAAGAACAAGAAACAGCATTTCGCGAAACAGGAATGAAACGATCATTGGCACGTGCACGAAAAGGGAGGCCAGTCCTTCACCTTCCGCACTGAGTTAAATTATGTTACACCTTTCCTCCACCAACCCATGACAACGAACTAGGAAGATGCTGACAGCTGTGAACGGCCCCAGCCCCAGCCAGAGAATACCATACGAAAGGAGCACGACCTTCCTTAGAAAACAGAGGGGGCGAAAGTTATCGGCGACGACCACGAAGCCAAGTCCTTCCTACTGGTCATTGAAGGGAAACAATGAAGGAGAAGAGGGAGCGAAAAACAATGCCGTCATCCTCTACGTGCCTCCCCAACGCACTACCACCGTCCTTCCCATTCTACTCAGGAAGCTCAGATCAACCTCCCGCCCCCCAACAGAAGGGAAGGACTCGAAGGGACAAAATGTGACAAGAACCGAACAAAAGAGAATGGTCAGTTCTTGCTTTTCCCTCCCTCACTCACTCAGTCATCTCCTTTTCGACTGAGCAACTCCACCAGACGAACCTCCTCCAACTCCCATTCCGACCCCACTCCCGCTGCGACTCCCGAGAGCTTGGCGGGTGGCGGCATCAAACGCCTTCGCCCTCGCTCGCAACGCCAGGAGCTCCTGTCTCCTGTTCTCTCTTCTTTTCTCTTCTGTCTCTCTCTCCCTCTCCCTCTCACGAGCTCTCATCATCGTCCGGTCCCCCCGTGGAGCTCCAGTGGAGTGCCTCTGCGGGGGGGCGGTGTGCCGTCCTCCCGGCCTGCCCTGCTGCTGAGTCTGCACGGCGGCGGTGGCCTCGTTGGCGGGGAGCGTCTCGGGGACGGGCCATGTGGTGGAGAGCGGCGGGGCTTCTGCCAGAACTGCAGCGTCTCGTGCGACTGCACTGGCCGAGGGATGCTGCTGTCTGGTGGTCATGGTCTGTTGGAAAGGTGTGGTGATTCGGTAGGTAGTGCCTGCAGCAGAACGAGAGGCCAAATGAGTGTGGCCACCCTGCTGCTTGGCCTCAGCAGAGGCCCTTCTTGGTGGCTGAGAAAGGGGGGCCATCTCTTGACCGGTACGCTCTCTGAGGCTGCGGTTCACCTGTAGAGCTTCCCTGCAAACACATAGGGGGGAGGGTGAGATGAGATGCAGGAGACGTCTGCAGATCAAAATCAGCAGTTCTACCTATCCCATGGAGCCTCGCCTCTCTGAACTGATGCTAGCCGTACATCTGTAAATGAAAACAAAATGTTCTCTCTGCATGTGCTTCTTCTGCAGCCTGCCTGGGGATGCAGGATTCCTTCCAGAACAGGAACGGCGAGATTTTTTTCCATGCAGAGAATGCGAGACACACAAAAATTCTCCACGCCCTCCGACTAGACTTCACGCAGCCTTGAAGGAAGCAAAAATACGGCCTGAGAGACAGACAGATACGTTTAGTAGTAACACACAGAGAACGGAAGAACGTACTTTCTTGAGATGGGCTCCCGCTTTCCGGAGGAGAGGCGGTCGATGAGTCGGGCAAGAGACCCACCAGCCCCCTTGCCCTCTCCAGTCCCTGTCTCCTCTCTGAGAACCCCCCCGGCCGCTTTTCCCGTCCTCCCCTGCGCCCCCCTCCCGTCGGGGCCTTCGAGGAGAAACACTCCGTCACCCGCTGCATCCATCAATCAATGTATTCATTCGAATGACAGGGTCCAAACAGAAAGGAGAGGGCGGGATTGCAAGAAAGATGAAATCGCATACAAAGAATGCGAAAAATGTGAGAGCGGCCGATCAAGAAAGAGACCCTGCCACGGGAAAAAACAACAGAGAAGTACGCGGCCCCAACCAACTCAATGAGTTCATCCAAGGAGAGAAGCAGGAAGAATGAGCACACGTGGATGGATGGGACTGCGCTCATCAAGGCAAAACATGAGAATGAAGACAGAAGAGAAGAATTCAAAGTCTCTCCGCCCTGCACTCCAGCAACCATTAAAGGAGAGCTAGAGAAATTTCGGCAGACAAGCAGCCTGACCGACCAGGCATTCCTCTCGCTTTGGCCTTCTGTTGCTCTCTCTGTTCCATCTCTGCAAGTTGACCGCTCCTCTCCCTCTTCCCCCTCAACCCCAACCCTTGCCCCCCTCTCTCGTCCCCTCGAGGGACAAACAAGGTCGAGGAGCCCCCTGGGTGCTGCCGCCCTGAGGGGGGAGGGGGCCCTGGGGGAGAGCCTGTGGAGACGATCCGGTCGTGTGCAGCCTCCAACCAGGAAGCTGCGGGTCCCATGTCCATCTTCTTCCTTGCCCTGATGATCTCCTCGATGTGACTCTGAAGAGAGTGAGAACCGTCGATGCGAGTCACAGAAGTCCCTCCACGAGGATGCCTTCCGAGGCGGGTCGAGGAGGAGGGGGGCGGCAAATGGGGCTGTCGTTGGGCTCTAGCTTCGGCGCGCTCTTTCAGACTCTCACGGCGTGCGATCATGCGAGAAACCACCTGCAGGCACACAGAAAGAGAAAGACTAGATCCGAAAACATATCTACACCATGCAGTGGGGGAGAGAGGGAGAGAGAGGGGGGCCAGGTGACAAAAGATGGTAATTGATCTGATGGGACCATAGAATTGTGCGGATCCCTTCATTGAATGAAGCGTACCAGCGACGCCTCTGTGTATTCGACAGCGATTTCAGAAAAGATACTGTGACTACATTCCTTCACATTCATGCCAAACGCGGTTGGTGAGGCCAAACGGATGGACGGGACAAACGCACCGCTTGCTGCCTTGTGCGGAATGCCTCTGCCAGCGTCATGCCGAACTCTGCCTCGTAGTGCCCGTCTCCTTCCTCCTCCTCTCCAGTGGGGGGCATGGGTGCAGCCCCGTCTCCGTACTCCTCTCCGAAAGGAGCCCCTGCATACAGCCTGCCTGTCTCTACAGAGGCCCCCACGGAGATCCCCCCGTACAGGGGGACGCCGTCTCTCTGCATGGGCGGGGACGAGAAAGGCGGAGGCGCAGAGGGGATCCTGTGCCCTCTGTTGTCGAATGGCGATTCCTGTCTCTCGCCTCTCGCGTCTGTCTCTCTCCCTTCTCGTGCTTGCACAAAGAAAGGGGCCGTCAGGGCCTGCAGCGAGAAAGATATCAGTGAGGAGAAAGTCACAGGCATCATGATGCGCGCTCTTCGAAACACCCAATCGGAGGACAATTCAGGAAATCGACAGACAGAACTTTCGTGTTCATGGTAGTTGCGGCCGGTAACCCAAGAGAGTGAATCCTTCAAACAAAAAAGCAGAGGGAGGACGCAGAACGGCAGCGGAACGAACCATTAGGCACCTACCGGAAGGCGGACAGGTATTATCATGAATAGACTTGCAGAGTGACAATAAAAAAAGAACAACCGGCTGACCGCTACTCTGGCAACTCTCTCTCTGGCTTCGTCCTCCGAATCGTCCCCTCCCCCCCCTTCGAACAGGGGAGGAGGAAAACGTCCCCCATGCACCTGCTCTCTCGGGTCTTCTCCTTCTCCTTCCCTGCCTCGGACAGCCCCCACGATGCCTACCGACTGAGCAGCAGCCCCTGCACCCCATCCGAGGCCTCTTTCCCATGCAGGCGCCTGTCCTCTGATCAGGTCCCCTGCGTCGTCTGCGTCTGCGTCTGCGTCTGCGTCTGCTGCTGCTTGACGCCCTTGTTTTCGTCCCTCTCGGAGACGTTGAAGAAATTCTTCGTCTTCCAGACGACGTAACTCTTTCTCTCTTTCTCTTTGCTTTTCTTTCTCGAGGGTTGTTGATCCAACCACCTCCCTTTCCTCCTCCTGAAGATCCCATCTTCCCCCCGACCTCCCAGCACCCGAGGGCGGGCGATCTTCCTTTTCCTTTTCACGGACTCTGACTGCAGCAGAGAGAGAGAGGTCAGCCGCACCGAAGCTGACGTTCTCTTCCCTCTCTCCGAAGGTCTCATCCTCTTCCTCTTCCTCTGCTCCTCTTTCTCTTTCTGCAAGGCCTCCGGACACAAAGGGAACTTCTCTACCTCTCTCTTCTTCTTCCTCTTCCTCACCAACACCAGGGGGTTCCCTCTCCTTCCTAAACCCCTCTTCTTCTTCATCCATCATTCTCCCCCCCTTTCCACCACTCACTTCCTGCCCCTGTCTCTGTCTCGCTTCCCACGCCCGAAGTCCCTCTGCCTCGAGCTTGTCGAGAAGCGCAGAGACGGAGACGGACGCAGCAGCCGCAGCTGCACGCACGTCGTCCGCCTTTTCTTTTTCGGACGAGACGGGAAAAGTACCTGCCTCTTCTACCCCCATTCCCGTCTCTTCTTCTTTTCCTAAGAGCCCACCCTCATCTCCAGCCCCTTGGGCCTCATCCCTTAAGCCTGCCTGCTGTGTTTCGGAGAATGAAAACCCAGAAAGCTGAAGTTGCTGAGCCTCTGGGACAGCCTGTTCTGCCCTGAGGGTGTCTGCAGAGCGGGGGGGAGCCTTCTTCTCTTCCTCCTCTGCCTCTTCAATTGTCTCGTGCTGCTGCCACTCACGTATTGGAGAGTTACCCTTTCCTTTTTCTTCCTTCCCCTTCTCTGTGGGCTCGATGGGGGGAACGATGGTGGCCGAGATCTTTCCGTGACCACTCAAAACCCCACTCACCCCCCTCACCCCCTCCACACGCTTGGCACCAGGTGAGGAAGGGAGGTCGGGGGCAGAAGGGGAATCTTCTTCGTTTACTGCAGCAGACACAGAGAGGGAAATCGACATCGGAGCGCCAGGTCTTGCAGCAAGCGCTGAAAGGACACGAGCAGCAGAAGCGGGTGGAGGGGGAGGAGGGGGCATGTCGGCAAATTGTGTAAAACTGCTGTTCGGGTCCTCCTCATGGAGGACTCTCGAGGGGCCTCCCGTCCCTTCCTGTCCACCCGTGTCGTACTCGTCTCCGGACTCTCTCTCCCTATCTCTCCTCCCCCCACGCACACCACCGACCCAACGCTCTTCCCTGTCCCCTCTCTCCGTGTCAGAAAGAGAACGGCTGCGCAATCCCCCCCGTCCCCCGCCCGCTCTCCTCGCAGAATAAGGCTCGTCCGGCGGCACACGACTAACAAGGCCTGACCGACCCTGGAGGTCACCAAGAAGACCTTCAGACAGATCAACCCCAACCCCCCGGCCGAATGCCGGAGTCAGGGCATCCGTCTCTCCTGCCCCCCGAACCCCCCGCAGTCTACGATCCCTTTCTCCCCCTGCCACCACCTGTCCCTCGCTGTCACTGAACGGCCCCCCTCCAGCAAAGGGGTCAATTCCCAGGCTTGCACCTGAGGGGAGGGGGCGTCCTCTCGGCGTGGGTGTGTTGGTGGAGACGGAACCAATTCGGAGAATGGCGGGAAGAGAGGACCGCATTTGCCTGCGGGCTTCTCGACGTGCCTCCTCAGCAGTCAATCGAGGCACGTCTAGCTGAGCAATCGCAGGGGCATAATCCGAAGCGGGATTCACGCTTTCCTTCTCCCGTCCTCCTATCTGCTCGCCCCCTCTCTCGCGCATTCTGGCTGACAGCGTCGGACTAGGCAACGAACCCTTCTGAGGCTCAGCTAGATCTCCTGCGAAAGGAGAACGGTAGGGGGAGGCACTGCGCGCAGCCTCTCTTTCCCTCTCCCTCTCTCTCTCTCGTCTGCTGCTGGCCCTTCGAACAGCCTCGAGAGCCTGCCGAACCGAATCCTCAACGAGCACAGATACGGCTGCAGCTGCTGCAGCGGTGGTTCGGGCGTCTCGGCTTTGTGCTTCTTTGTGGGGGTCATCTAACTCTTCTCTCTGGTTCTTCATGGGAGGGGGGGGTGGAGGCGTGGGGTGACTGTCAGGTAGACCCGCTCCTCCTCTTCCCCTGAGAAAGGAGCTCTCGTCTCCCTGCTCGTCGTCCTGGAAGTACCCTCCTAGACTCTCCCTTGCTGCCCCTTTTTTCTTTTGTGCACTGGTCGTCGAATCGGATGCTCCTCGCAGCTTCTCCTGAATTCTGCGCTGCACTTCGTTGGAAGAGACTGCGGGAGGGGGGGCAGAGCCCTCGGTTGGTCTAGTTCTCTCTCTAGGGGATACAGAGGCAGATGAAGGTTTGCCCTGAGAGGACAGGGCGGGGACACGAAGACTCGCAAACCCTTCTTCCTCGTTCTCCTCCTCATCCTCCTCTCTGATGGCCCCAAATTGTCTCCTCATTGGAGATACTCTGTCCTTCTCCCTATACCTACTACCTCCACCACGAAACGCACCTAGCCCCCCCGGACCGCCCGAAAGAGCGGGAGGGGGCACACCACGGGGCGAAAGGAGAGGTTGTAAGTCGGTGAATCCACTTCCCTCTCCCTTTCCTGTGGTGGCTGTTTTCTTTCGGATACTACGCATCATTCGCGAGGGGAATCTTCTGAAGTGGGCAGCATCTCTTTCTTTATTTTGCTCTTCCCACTCCAAACGATCGAAGGGACGCTGTGAAGAAGTCCAAAAGTCTGTAGGGACTCTCTGCAACGTGGAAGAACGGCCCCCCACACCACGACGAATCACTGTCTCTCCATTCTCCTGCAAATGGGTATCCTCTAGTCCTGCTCCCTCTGTATCTCTTGTGGACATCAGCAGACGGGCCCCCCCCTTCCCTTTTGAGACAGGCGAGCCCCTCCCCTGCCCCTGCGCAGGGCTGCTGCCATTCTGACGACGAGGGGGCATTTCGTCTTCTGCTGAGGAGCTGAGGAGGACAGCTGCCTCTAGCCCCCCAGGCCCATCTCTCTTCCCAGACGACCCCCGAGGCATCGGCTGAAAGGGCTTAGACCCCCCCCCTCCCCCTCTCCGTCCACCCTCCCCTCTCCAAACCCGGGTGCCGCTCTTCGGCCCCCCCGGAGGATTCGACTGCCCGTCATCCCCCCCCCCACCAGCGCCTCCAACTCCTGAACCATCAGGCTGAGGACCAACCTCCCCCTCCCCCTCTGCAGTGNAAGTCAGACCTCAGACCGGATTCCATCGCAACCGAAGGATTCCCCCCTCCCAACCCCAACCCCATGCCCCCAGCAGAGGAGGCGTCGGCAGAGGGGAGAAGCGGGTGCGCCAGCGGATGGGAGAGAAGGCTCAGCAGACGGCCCGGCGCCGCCCCTGCAGGACCCGATCCCTCCACCCCCACCCCCTCTTCTTCTTCGTCTGACGACATCGTTGCTGCTGCCGCTGCTCCATGTCGCTCCACTGCCAGTGCGGCCTTCACCCCGTCCTGTACACACCCGCGGGCAATGGAACGCCTGCATTCATGCATGCATGCATGTATGAAGGCACAGACAGAATTTGGACAGACACGAGCCAAGAGAGGATGCGAAGGAGTGAAAAAGACAGCTGGGCTTTCTACTCGTTCTGAAAAAGCGAGCCGGAGACCAACACACACAAAGAAAGAAAGTGAATCTGAAGGCTTTGGAGGGAACACGAACGACGCCAATCTCTCGCTCCTTGTTTCTATGCTCTTTGTAAATTTAGCTCAAAGGCTTGCATCTGCTTTTGCCGGCCTTGCTTCCTTCAACTACATGGTAAAAGTCGGCTGTGGCTAAAAGTCTTCTTTCTGTCCCCCTTTCCCAACTGATTAATTCATGATCACGCACGCATGCATGCAAACTGCCTGACTGACTCGATTCGAAGTTGCCGCTCTGCCTGCTGAATGAGTCGGAGTTCCTGAGTGAGGACAGCCACGTGCTTCTCGGCACTCGACTGAAGGAGGGCAGACCGACCCCTGCACCAACAACCAGACACACAGAGTATAAATAAAGATCGGGGCAAGCAAGATGACCATACACACACAGACACGCACACGCACACGCAAAAAGCTTTGTTTTGGAATCCCCGTCAAAGAGAGCTTCAATTTGCGGAGACAAGAAGGAACTGCTGGAGGGTCGGAAAGCCCAACAAATCACAATTGGTCTCTCGGAGTAGAGTAGAAAGGCGACCACAGAAGAAGACGTTGGAGAGAGAGTGGTCATCCAAGCTTGACAGATTGTGCACCAACAATCAACAATCACGAGCGACTTCCTTCCTTTTGAAATACCAATCTCACCGACCCCCTCAACTTCATTGTTCCGCGCTTTCTCTTGTAAAAAGCCTCTCTCTTGTGCTTTCCACTTCCCAAGTTTGTTATCGCTTCATTCTTTCCGAACGCCAAACCGACCGACCTTCTCTCGGCAGACCGCTCTCTATCTTCCGGAGTTGCTGCCCTCCTGGTTCCTCCGACAGAGACAGAGGCCCCTCCTGAAGATCTTCTCGAGGGCAGAACAGAGGCCCCAGCACCACCCGCCTGAAGAGAGGGCTGAAGCTCCTCTTCGGTCATCTGCCTGAGGGGGGTGCGGGGTCGACTCCCCGCAGTGCCTCCATTGGCTGTCCCCCCAGTCTGCCCCTGACGTGGGGGGCTCGTGGAACTTAACTGATTAGTTGTTCCTCCGACCTTCTCAGGGGGGGGGGCGTGGCTGCATGCATGAACAAACAAACAAATACAAAAGAGAAGAGGCGGAAAGCAGTGTTGTTACAGTAAACGGGCCGGGACATGTGACAAGCACAGAGGACAAACAGGCAACGGGGGATTTGCCATGCAAGGACGATAAAAAGATGCGGCTCTCCTCTAACGCACACAGACAGACAGATGCGAACACGAACATTTTGCGTCCAGCACAATCGCCAGGGGAAACGGCGAATCCATCAGTGGAATGAGATAGAGAAACAAAGCGCCAAAATTCTCTGAACCATAAAAGCCGCCAGAAGGAAGAAAACTTCAGATCAAGAAAATTTCTCCGTGCCCCAACGGTTTCATTCGCCCACCGCCACACAGAGAGAGCCATAGAGAGGACATCCTTTTCTGTCTGACCTCTGTAATCTGAACTGCACGTCTCTGAAGTGCACGAGGCCGTCCGAGTCCGTCACTGGATGGACGTGCACGCCCATGACGGTCCTCCGGTCATTCCCCTCATGGCCATCAGCCAGAGTGCCCCCCTCTGTCCCCCTATCCCTCTCTGCAGGACGGGAAGAAGACCCTATCGAGGGAGTTCCCCCTCCCAACCGGGGGGGGGTACTGCGGCCTGCCCCTGCACTCCTTGCGATAGTTGCGGCTGTTGGGCGTGCACGTGCGTCTCCCACCTGATCATCGGAGAAGCTTGACGTCTGGATCGCGACCACCCGACCCCCCGGACCCTCGGAGGATCCCTGCGGACCCCCACTCAGACTTCTCAGCACGGCCTGCTTCTCTCTATGAAGCTGTGCGCGCTCTTGAGCCCTTCTGTTTTCTGCAGAGCGCACCTCAGTGAGGCGTCGCTTCCTCTCGTCTCGTGCTGCCAGAAACGCACGCTGTCTGCTCTTCTCCCGAAGGAGAGCTGCTTCCTGACGCTCCCGTGCGCGCTCATCAAGGGTCTCTCTCTGAACGGCCTGCAACAAGAAAGATGGAAAGGGGACAAAAGCGTGTAACTTGCGGCGCAGTTCTCATATGCGCTCGCCACACACTGATGAGGAAAGAGACGGGACGAGACAACTACAGAAGGGAGGGGCGTTTGTTAAGATGAGATGACCTCGAGAAGGATACGCACGCCTCTACTGCATTTCACACGAGAACTTTTAAAACTCTGACTGAACCAATAAGCATCACGCAGTAATTCCAAGGAAAAGAAGACAAAGTTGAAACGGACCCTAACGGAAGCTTCTCGTGCCCTCTCCTCCTCCAACCTCCGGGCCTCGCGGTCTGCCAGGCCCGTGTATTTCGCTTGCTCCTCCTGTCGGGACTGCACGCAACCATTTCACAGGAAGAGAGGAAAAGTCACAACAGAGAGGGGAAGACAGGCGCAGATCAGAGTTGAGGACATGAAACAAGCGTGCATGAATCGCAGGGAAGGTTGAGATCTCACACGGAGGGGGCAACTAAGGAGACGAGCACAGAGAAGGAAAGAGAGGATACACGTCAGACATGCCTGGACTCCAACAGATACACGAAGGAGAAGAGAAGATTCCTCTCGATCGACTCCTAGACGGACCCTGAGAAGATCCAGTTCTTTGTTTTTCTCCTCAAGCCACAATCTCTTCTCGTCTTCTCGCCTTCTTTCCATCTCCAAACGTTTTCTTTCCGTCGCTTCCTCCCTCAATCTTGCAGCCTGCTCCCGTTCTTCTTCACGCGTTTGCATCAATCTCTGAATCCTGTTGGCTCGCTCCTGTTGTTGCCGCTGGACCTCTTCCTCCACCGAGAAGGAACGCACCTGCAGACCACAACAAACAGCTTAGGGCGTGGATGTCTGTTTCTGTTGATTGATGTTGCCATGAGAGAGATCTTGGCAAAGAAGACAAAAAGCTGACTTGGCTTTTTTCCCGTTCCCTGGAGGATGCAGGAAGTCTGGATCTCACACCCTCCGACGTGGCTGTTTGGTGCTCGTTCCCGATCTCCCGTCCTCCCTGCATACCCCTTCCAAGAATAACCAGACTCTCCGGGTTTGCCGCTGCTGCCGCCATCATGTGGACAGAGCCTACGGTCAGTCGAGAAGGCGGGGCCGCAACGGTCTACAGCCTTTCTTGCTTCCTGCTTTTCTGCACAGGAGAACGATCACTGTCGAGACACGCAAGAGTCTGGTACAGGAAAGAGAGAGACAGGGTTTGTCACAGACTGATCAACTTGAGAGGTGTTGCTCAGGAACACACACACGATTTCCAACAGCACGAAAGCGGATCTTGCAACGTTTTCTGGACTGATGGCTTTGCTGGTAGTGGTTCTGTACGACCCAGTGAATTGCTTCATTGGTTCACATGAAGTGGATTGATCGTCATCGATATTCATCGATCGATGATCGATCAACGTACCAGTCGGTGTTTGAGGGGGCCATCGCGATATATCGCTTTTTATTCGCTTTCCGGGATCCGCGTGTTTGAAAGTTTTCGGGGCCATGAAAAATCGCATGCGAGCCAGTCCGAGCTTCTTTCATGTGAGCCATTCCGAGCTTCACTCAGGCTACGCACGCCAAATCTGAGAGAAACCGAACGGTCCGACTGAGGGGAAAGCCTGAATCTCTCCACCTCCTGCTTGACAGCAAAGTTTCAAGATGGCAACGAAACCGGTCAAGGGAGGACTCGAGGGAGAGGAGCAGAGGCTCCACCGCATCCGTATCACCCTCACCAGCAAGAAGGTGCAGTCTCTTGAGAAGGGTAAGTCGCTGGTCTCTTCGTGATAGGAGGGAACTGCTTTAGGCAGGAAGAGAGTCTCAGGGTCGCAGGCCCCGGAACATCCCAGCAAGCAGATCTTCCAAGCAACTTGACGTCTTGAATTTGGTGCGGTGGAAATCTTGCCCTGACTACATCTGAAATCGTTTTGAGATGACGTTCCTACATGCTCATGTTCTTTCACCCCCCTTGCTCCTTCTGCCTTCTTGGCATGCCTCACTTCATACACTTTACCTTCCGCTGCTTGCAGTCTGCGCCGACTTGATCCACGGCGCAAAGGAGAAGAACCTGACCGTGAGCGGACCTGTCCGTCTGCCCACCAAGAACCTTCTCATCCAGACCCGCAAGACCCCCTGCGGCGAAGGTGGGTTCCCGCTTCGAACGGTGGATTGAATGGGGTTTCCTTTTTCCTGCTTGTACTTTCCTGTACTGCGCTTTCTCGATGTCTATGTGCTTGGTGGTTCCTGTTCCTGGCCTTTTCTCTTATTTTCGGGGACTTGGACATGTGGCCAGACTGTCTCCAATATAGCATAGCATGTATACTCTTCTGGCTTCCTCACCCATTCGAACACGTACCACATTGGTGTGACGTCATCATATATAAAAGGAGGGAGATACGATGCAGAAAACCACTCAGTACATTTACATTCCATTCTTTCGAGAGTCCCAGGCCACCTTCTTTCCAAGACTCCATTGTCTCTCAATTCATCACACCTGCACTGACCCCGACACCCGGTGCGCGTTTTTTTTTTCATTTCTGTTTCTTTGTTCTTTCTCTGCAGGTTCCAAGACTTGGGATCGTTTTGAGATGCGCATCCACAAGCGCCTCATCGATCTGCACTCCCCCTCTGATGTGGTCAAGCAGATCACCTCCATCTCCATTGAGCCTGGTGTGGAGGTGGAGGTGACCATTGTGGATGTCTAAGTATTCACAGAGAGAGAGGGAGGTGGTGGAAGACCGGAAATAGGAACGAAGAATAATCGAGCCATCTTTTCTTCCGGACAGGAGGGATGCAGCTGGTCTCCGTGGCGCTTTTCAGACGAGAAATCACTTCCTCAGTCATGGGCCAGAAGCGTTCGTCATCAACAAGTTCGCTTCCCTGTTTTTTTCTGGTCCCATGGATCTAGAGAGAGCAGGGGGGGTAGGGGCAAAGCCTGAGACGTTGGGGGGATGAGTGAAAGAATCAGGAGAGGGGAGAGTGACCGCGGATAGACGCGCGAAACCATCAACCAACCTGCATACTCACTGCCTGGAATAGAATTGAAAGCATCTATTTATATTCATTTTAGGCACACTCCCACCTGCTTTCCCCATTTGTGCTTCCACCCACTGCTTGGTTCTTTCATCCCGCCTCGAATCTGCTCTCTGACTCATCTGGCCCTCTCCCTTCCCATGTATGCGCAGAGGTGCCCCTGCCCTCATACTGTCTTCAGTCATGTCTTTTCTGTGGAAGCCCTCCCCCCTCCTCCGTCTTCTTCAGGTACTTGCAGCCATTTCTGTCCCCCCCCCCTTTCTTTTTTGTTTATGTTTGCACCGGCATTCCTTTCACGCCATCCGGCATCACTCATGTACGCGTACGTGCTCTCTTCATGTATTTCTTCTGTTTGTTTCATCACTCTATCCGCTCCTCATCCACTCTCTCGCTCTCTGTCTGTCTCTGTTTCTGTCTCTGTCTGTGTCTCTGTCTCTGTCTCTGTCTCTGTCTCTCTCTCTCTCTCTCTCTCTCTCTCCTCTCTCTCCCTCTCTCTCTCTCTCTCTCCCCCCCTCCCTCCCTCCCTCGCTCCCTTCGACCTCTCGACTGAAGTCCCATGTCCCTCTCACCAAGCCTCCCGCCTCCCCTGCATGGCACTCTGTTGCGCCCCGGCCCTGCTTGGTAGCTGCGGAGATTGAAGAAAGCTGCACTGGACAGTCATAAAAACCGACTCGAACCTGCTACTGTTGGGAAGAGATCTCGGTCGGTCAAGGCGTCCAATAGAAAACGATCATTTTGTTTTGGCGCCTGGCAATCTAGTCATATTTCCACACAGACACACACACTCACTCCCAGTGTCAAGCACGTCACTAAACACACAGACCTCTCCACCATTATCTGGTTCAGGTCTCTCTGCTCCTCTTGGATCACCTGCTTCGTCTCCACTTCGTCTTCTCTCTAGTCTTCTCTCCTCTCTCCTTTGGCAGCCCGCCCTATGCCCGCAAAAAATGATGGAAAAGATTAATACAAAATTGCATAATAATTTGATAAATCATAAATGTATAAAAAATTTATCAAAGTTTTATCTGAAATGTACTTTTGATTCTTTTGAAATCAAATTGTTATATATAAAAAAAATCTAACGTACGATCTAGCTAACGATACTTTATACGGATAACATCTAGCATAACCTAGAGTATAATATGCCATATAGATCCATATAGCATACATTAATGTTCCAGGTTTTGCCTGCGGATATCTAGGCTAGAGATGGTTAGAGTCATACAGGATTACAGGATTACATTGTGTTCGGGACCGGAGCCCTAGACCTGCATACCAGTTATCTTACGTCCGCCTTGCACCATACATTCATGCACATTACTCCACATCATTCACGCATACATGCAACAACACATCCCATCATGACATATGCATTTCTTACCTTACACTTTAAAACTATTGCAACTGCTGACAAACATGGATATATTTGAATTACAGTCCCGGGATAAGATGTGATTATGCTTGATTTTCTTTGACGAAGTGCGGGTGAAAGACAGAGTGACACACGGCAGGGGTGGAGCGGTAGCATGCATCCTCCATCATCCTCCATTACTTTTGCAGCTTTATGTCTACGTACAGAGCCTATCTCTCTTACTCTTTTCATCTGATAAAACATACTGATCAGATCTTCTACCTTGGAACGCGGCTCTCTGTTTCCTTTCCCCTTCTCTTCTTTGTCGTGGACTTCTGCGAGCTGTTCGGTAGTCACATATTAAAAAGCAGCTTAAAGTTCCTCTTTGTATCTCCCCCACACTCTTCGCCTCATCAAGATTCTTTTTATGAGTGTGTTCATATGGTAGTCTGCTTCGTTGACCAAAAAAGTGAATAGGGCTAGGAATAGGGTCATTTTATCAATTTTTCTATCCCCTTCTGACTTTCTTACACGCTTTGCTCTTTTGTCTCAGATGTCTCTCGTCTGTGTAACCTTGTACCAGATAGCCAATGCATTCCTCCCTTTCTCATTCATGCACTGGGCATTCTGTAAGGACATAGACTTCATCCTCAAGGACTGAAAGGTCAAGCAAGTCGAAATAGAATGGACAAATTCGTTTTTCAAGTGGCACTCTTTGTTTACCTTTCTGCAGTTCTCTTCCTTTTATGACAGCGAAGTTTCTTTCTCCAAGTCTGAAATTCTGAATGCTGCTCTCCTTCTATGCACTGACTATGGTGCCAGCTTAGTGTAGCATGAGGGGGCTTTTCCGATTTCTTCTTTTCTGATGCACGTACGGAGTGCACCACTGCTTCTTTCTGCATTTTCTTCTTTCTCAAGGAAAGACCACAAATGAAGACGATTTCCGTTCTAGACCCCTCTGTGCTAACCCGAAACCCCGGTCCTCAAACTGAGTCAGTCTCACCTGCTCTTCTCTTTTTCTTGTCTTAATTATTTGTTCAACCTACCTCTTAAACACTTTCTTCTTTTTCTTTTCCATCTCATCTACTTTTCTTTTTCTCACTCATCTAACTATTCTGTCTCTTGTTTCAAAAGAAGGCTGTTGGCCTGCCTGTACTGGTGCTCTAGCTTCTTATCTCAAACGGGTGTTCACCTCTATCATACAGCGCTCTTGCATTCTCCTCTAAGTAGGGAAAGAAATCATACGGATACATTTTCTTTCCCTTCAGTCTACGTTAGTGGGTTAACTCAAAGGGGTACTGTCATAATAATTATGAACTTTCATAGTAACTCTGAATTTCATAATGATTATGGGGAGTCACCTAACTTTGGACGCCGATTTCTCACCCAAAAATCACTTTCTCAAAAAACTGTTTGAACGAGTTAATTTGTTTCATAAAGATGAATCTTTTTAGCTATAAAACTCCTTCAAATTCTTATTTTTTTCATAAGACCACCTATAATGATTATAAAAATTTTATAGTCACTATAATGATGCCATAATGATTAACGAATTAACCCACTGATGTGCTGTTTACTCCTCTTTGAACTGCATCGATCAATGCATGGAAAACAGGGGATTCTCTTTTCTTTTTCAGAACAGCGGCCCCCCATGTTAACGTCCGATCAGCTACCTCCAGCTCAATTGGAAGAAGACCCCCCTCTAAATACATTAATATAACACTTTCTTTTTCTCATAGTCATATGTCAGTGAGTCTCCAAAGATTGTGAAAACACTAAAAAGTTGATTTTTTTTAAATTACTGCTGAATTCCTTAGTATAGCATAGCATATTATAATGTTCTAGGTTTTTCTCATGGTTACTCGCGGTCCATGCACAGCCAGGAGCTAGTAGGCCGGGGAACGGCTTGCACCGTGTTGATTTTACTCAACTTAACATGATAATTTCTTTTAAATTCATCTAGATTCATATTTTAAATTAATTTTTTTAAATTCTTATCTAAATTCCTAAGGATTGTGTTCTGCCTTAGAGCGTCCCATACAGGTGCCCCGGCGTACCCGGCATGCCCCTCCCTGCACAGTGCAGGCCACCTACATTTATTCCATCCACAGCATGCGCAGCAATAATTTAGGCTAAACACAGTCCCCTCTATCGTTGTTTTCCTGACTGATGGATGGAATGAAGTCCTCTGTTCTAACTGAATCAGATGTCCTGACTGACAGTCTCACGTGACCGCGATCCATAGATTTGTTGTACCACGTGTAGACTGCCTGCGTTAGGAGTCTAGCTGATATACAATATGGGGAACGCCCCGCCCTACTAGCTCTGGTGACAGATAGACATAGCGGGCAAGCCCTAGAGCGGAACATATCAATCAATCAATCAAATCAATCAATATGGTAGCAGAGCCTTTTTGCGGTCCATGTTTGAGAACCGCAGCTGTCGCTGTTAGAGTCCGTATCCTCTTTGAGAAATTCGTTTTACAGGGCTTGCGCTTCAGGCAGCAGGCTCGCAGTGATTTTTTGAAGTAGACAGACAGAGACAGTGGCGCGCACCTCTCTTCTTTCTTGACATTTGCTTCTGTCCTTTGATTGAGTTTTCGTGTCTGATTCTCTGTAGGTCAGAGTGTATCTTTTCTCTTCATGCTAGCCACTTCTATTGAAATGTCTTCTTTATTTGCGGAAGTGTCTGCTGTTGTGGTGACACTCCAACGAGCTTATGGACGTGCCTTAGAGACGTCCATCAACGATGCTGAGGGCTGCTACGAACAGCTCGCCCTCGCTGCTAAAAACTGTCTGTCTCTTCTGTCTTGAGACCGCCTTGTCTCGAAGAAACGGAAACGTTGGAGGAAAAGGGGGTCGCATGCAAAGAAGGCTGTCTTTGTATCGACCACGCATCCCTCTGTTGATTCTTCCACTTGTTTGTCGAAGTCTGCATCAGAGCCCCCACTTCTGCCGGTCCCTGCCTCTCCGCAACAATCATCCAACCTTCCTCCCATCCTCAACACTCCTCTGATGAACACCAGGCCTCGCGTCCCCAAATCGCCCCCTGAGCACAAGCAGAGTGATTGCCCACCCATCCCTCCTGATTCGTCGAATGTTCTTACCGCAGTAGTCCCTAAACCGCCTCCGCTGCCTGATGATCCGTCTGCCCTTACCCCCAAGAATTTAAACTACGCGTCCTTGACTGCCTTTTCAAGGAAAGACGAAACAGAAACAGAGATGAGCGGCTAAAGTGGCGAAACGCACTCAGGTCGACGTCCTCCTCGACCCGTTGCTCCCGTCCCAGCCTTCTGACATCACTCATTCAACGTCTCCAACTGCCCCCGTTGCCCCGTCTAACCCGACCTCTTTTTGTTTTGCTTCCCCTTTGTACCTTCATGCAGAAGAATCGCAAGTGCCTTCAGTGAGGGGGCTATGCTACCAGTATGGACGGCATGAATCATAGGCAGGTCCGCAATCCTTCCTCCAGCACCATACGGATGCCGGCCACACTGCAGGCTACCACTGGCTCTGCAATGGAGCAGACTGCCAACCAAAAGAGTGAGTATACATCTGTGCACTCGTCAGACGAGAGCCTCTCATTGCATGCCTCTATAAATTAATCTCACAACTGTCTTGTTCAGCTAACTGTTTTGAGGCACTCACCCGCTATATATTAGATATAGAAAAGGAAGAACAGTAACGTAACGGAACGCTCGTTTGAGTACTTTTACTGCTCGTATGACGAAACCGTTAGTACCATCCTATTACAGTACCATCCTGTTCAGCACCTTCGAATTACCATAGTGGAAAATACTCAAAAAACTACCAGCGAAACGCTTTCGTGAGTTATCGGTCTCCTTCTGT
>JAHBMJ010002432.1:78509-84553 GCA_018398765.1 Chromera velia | reverse complement strand
CACTCACTCACTCACTCACTCACTCACTCTCACTCACTCACTCACTCACTCACTTACTCGCTCTCACTCACTCACTCACTCACTCACTCACTCTCACTCACTCACTCACTCACTCACTTACTCGCTCTCACTCACTCACTCACTCACTCACTCACTCTCACTCACTCACTCACTCACTCACTTACTCGCTCTCACTCACTCACTCACTCACTCACTCACCTGATGAATTGTTGGAACAGCTGTGTACCAGGACGCCTTCCACCGCTTGACGTCCTCCCAGAAATGGGAGGCAGAGAACTTGCCCCCCACAGGAATCACCACAGACCCCCCAGAGGCCAGAGTTCCCATCAGGGCCGCCATCAACCCGTGCACGTGGAATAGTGGCATGACCAAGTACGTCGTGTCGCTGGCAGTCAGCTCGTACGACCCGACAATCGTCGCCATCGTCGCGCACAGGTTGCGCTGTCTGAGGGGAACTCCCTTGGGCTTGCCGGTGGTCCCGCTGGTGTGGAGGAGCAGCGACGGGTCATCGGGTGTCGCTGCATAGAGCCGTCTCCGCAGGCTGTCTGCCTCGGAGGGCTTGACGGCAATGGCTTTCGGTGTGTCCCGTTTCTTGGAGGCGAATATGACCGGATCGACACGGATACAAAGCTGTGCCTTCTTCTGCGATGTCTTCTTCTGGACATCCACTGCAATGCGCGCAACGGTCATATTGAACCCCTTCGCGACCTGTTCCGCAATACTTGATGAAGACTGCTTGAATGCCTCTGCGTCTGCAGGCGTGAGAAGAAACTTGGAATTCGAGTCTTCCATGTAGAAGTGGTAGTCTTCCTTTTTGTAGTTGAAGTTCAAGGGCGCCGCCATTGCTCCAACGAACGTCACTGCCAAGAAGGAGACGAGAAACTCCATAGAATTCGGGAGCACGAGGGAGACCACATCGCCCCTCTTGACGCCCAAGTCATCGACCAGGACTTTCTGAAAGAAAGAAATCAAAAACATACAACAAGATACTTTGACATGCATTCAGGATAATGCAATCATTCCAAATCCGTGATTCTGCATTGACGACGCACAGCCAAAGACTTCTTCCGGACTGCTTGCAATTCAGTGAAAGAAGCGGAGAGTGGAGTGGATGAAGCGCAAGAGTAAACGAAAAAGGGGAGAGGGAGACGAGCAGGAGGAGGATAGGATAGGGGATGAGGGAATGAAACAGGGAGAGACAGAAAGAGAGAAACGGGGAGGCGGCTGAGCAGAGAGGAAGTGCGCGGTAGCTCGAAAGAACGGCGAGAGGGAGCCGAGGGGTTCAAGAAAAATAGGCAGAGAGCCGGAAAGTCGGGAGGCTGAAGTCATTCGAGAGGCAGTTGAAGAGAACCACAAAGAAGAGGCCGTTTGAAGGAAGACTGACAGACAGAGGAAGAAGACAAAAAACGACAAGACACGTACGGAGTGTGAGGAAAGGGGGTCGTCAAAGCGGAAGTGCGGGGGAGGCAAAAAGGGAGAGAAATCTCGGAGACGGACCGCAAGTGAAAGAACATGAAGTTCAAGTTCCGACAAGGTGGCTTGACATCCTTCCTTCGTCAAATCAACAACGAAGGATTTTGCCCCCCTCTGCAGAAATTGAGGAACCAAAACACCTGCAACTGTGTCCTGCATACTTTTGAACAGCGTACGATCCACGATATTGGCAGAAACAATCCGAATGAAGACTGCGACAGGCCGAGCTACTGCCAGAGAAGACTTCAGCCGTCTCAAAGAGACAAATGCCACGAGTCTTCGTATAGTCACTCAAGGAGTCTGTAAAACTGTGATGACTCTCAGAAAACACCGCACTGCTCTGACCGGATGAATTCCATCAAGCAGTTCTGCAGCTTAATTCCCGAAGTTGCAGAACTTGCAGCAGAAGACTGCATGTGTATGGAGACGAGACAGGTCAACAGAGTCAGGTCAGGCAATTGTGCATGGCCCCGGAAAGCGAAGCGGGGGGCACTTACAAAACAAAAATACCCCAGCCCATGCATATGCATGCATGCACGCTAGTCTTTCGCCAAAAACCCGGCCCCGAAAGGCTGAATTTGCGCCATGCGTGCGTCAGATGGGTTTCAGACCCCGGGTTTTTTTCCCGCGGGGGGGGGTTCTGCGCTGCTTTTTTCCCGCGGGGGGGGGGAGGGGTCGGCGCTACCATACATATGCACCATGGCCGGCGTGCGTCAATCGTGCAGTTCTCATTTTTCTTGCTTTCCGGGGCCGTTCGCAAGTTTGCTTGCGTCAGATGGGTGGCGGCGCGTGGAATTTTCGCGCCGCCATGTACGTACGCACGTACGCACGTGTGTTCCATGCACGGGGCGCCGCCTCAGTTAGGAGCGCATGCAGACAGCGTCTCTACCAATCCTGTGCCGCATATATAGGATTGCTTTATCCCTTTTGTCCGGCCACCTTATGGCGTCCAGACAGAAGGTAAAGCAAGGATAAGAACCTTAGGAAGATCTAGAGAAGGAACATGAGCAACACTCATTCAGGCAGCAGTTTATAGAAGGTTTAGCTCTAGAGCTATCTGGAATTCCAATCAGCTAGGTTTATTCTATCATTGCACAATCTTTACTTATACTCCTCTCTGTTCCTCTCTCTCAGAGTCTCAGACTCCCGATCTATGACAAACAGACATCAGACTCAAACGATGCTATCTGTTGCTTAAGTAACATATTGTATACTTAAATACGAAGGTCAGACTCGACTTCAACAACTTTGATCAACGTACGCGACACGTACATGCATGCAAGTTGATTGCGTATACACGTGGCGGCGGAGCATGGCGTTGGCACGCGGGCTCATTCAGATACAGCGCATGCGAGGGTCCAGAGGGCGGCGCCACAGGGTAGAACTCCACAGAGGGCGGCACCACAGGGTAGACTCCACAGATCCCCCCCAGCCACGGACAAGAAAATCGCGTCCCCGCGATCAGTCAAACACATTTGAGCATGTGCAGAAAGGGAAAAAAGGCGAGCAAAAGGACATGATTAACTAGACACAATGCAAACCCATGCAACCAACAGAACACCTTCAAGGAGGTAGTCAAAAAAATCCAGACGCGAAAGCTGACAAGCAGAAAAATTTCCTCCCATTGATGTAAGTCAATCAGATTAATGTATGCAAAGGTACTATCACCACTGCCTCACCAGTAATGCCAACCCGCCAGGTCTTTCCTCAAAAAACCAGTTTTAGGGACGTTAGCTTGCTCGTGGCCTGCAAAAGCACACCATTTCTACCTGACGGCAGAGCCTGTCACTCGACGGCCGCAAGCTTCCTAATACAAGGTCTTACATTTCCCCAGCTTTCCATTAACCTCTCAGATCTCCGCAAAAGAAAAAATGAGACGGAAATGCTAGATAGAAAGAGTGACAGAGAGCAAGACACAGTGAGGCCTGCGCGGTATCCGTGTGGTCACATGCACGCATGCATCCCCATGATGATGCATGCACTCGCAGCCGTTTACTTTACTTTTTCTTTTTTTTTCTTTATCTCTCTCCTTTTTGCTCTCTTACCTCTCATTCCCGCTTCGCTTTCCCCTCACTGTCTTCTTTCCTCTTCCGAGCTGCCGGTCTCGCAGCAATGCTGCAAAGTCAGACAAACGAAGGCGGCTACAGCGAGGCAAGAGGAGAAGGACTCACACTTTGAACAACACACTCTGCATGATAAGAGTTCGTCTCGATACAACCAGTGGAAAAGGCGGCCACAGCGAGAAGACAGAGAAGCAAACGACCAAAACTGAGAAAAAAAAAAAGCAGACCGATCGACTTTCTACCGAGCAACAAACAGACAAACTCAGAGGGACACGTGCGGTCAACCAAAGAACTAACGGGGCAAAAGTTCAGGCATGCACATGCACGCGTACACACTCCCACCACATCAGATCTTCACATTCACAAATGGGACAGTATGAGAGGGCACCGGAAGGCGGTAAATTAGAAAGCGGAGACGGCGTCAATACAAAAATTCTAAGAGGGACAGACAAGCACATTCCAACAAATGTTCACTCTTCAAACTCTTGTGCACTGCGACCGTTTCCTTTTCCTCTCATATCTTTTTCATGCTGCCTTCGTTCCCCTTGAAGCGAGATGGAAAAACAAAGCAACTCTACACCTCCGTGGTCTCGAAACAAAGACGCAGATCGAACACCACCAACGACAGACCAAGCGAAAAGAAAGATGCAGAACTGGCAGAAAGAAAGACGTAGCTAACTCCGTTTTCCGACTTCGTTTCACTTGCTCCCACTCTCTCTCTCTTTTTCTTAGACCGGCCTGCTGGAAGGAAGCGGGCGACAGACAGAACAGTACGCTTGCAACAGATCCCCTTCCAGTTCTCTTTTCTGAATGCAAGTAGACGGGCAGACCGAGGGACGAACAAAACATAAAGAGACGGCGAAAGTCTGGATACAAACCGGGGTAAGCAACCAAAAGAACTAGCAATACATGAGAGAGAGACACAGCAAACCTTACATTCCGACGCAAGGTGAGAGACGGATAAAAAGTGACAGAGGCAGGGAAAGGCAAATCAAGACAACAGATATCAACGAATGAACGGCCGTGAACGGCAGCCGGTCAGACCTATTGGAGGAAGACGCCTGGCGGTACACCGTCTGGCTCCACGCAGATGCTCGCGCAGAGACGGCTGGCTCCACCAAGGCCCCCATCAACTCCCATGCTGCGAGGGGGAGAGGCGATACCCAGAGACCCCAAAGGGCTTCCAAAGTACCGACATCCCCCTGCAGGGAGAAGATACAGAAGGGACAAAGAGACATGTACGGGCTATCCCCTCGTTTTCTTTTTTCTTCTTTTTCTCTTCTCGTTGAAACAGATATCTCTTTCTGTTTCTCTTAAGATTTGTTCTTTCTTTACTCCTCCTCTACTCATTTTTCTTCGGCCTCTTCCAGTCTTTTTCTCTTAAAAAAAGAAACCGGGGATAACATAAAACGTTTTAAAGCAGCAGACGGAAACAAGAAGGAGATAGCGAATGAAGGCGCCCCCTCCTGCACTCATGCTCTCAGCCATATAAGGGGTCTGACTCCGAAGCCACGTATAAAGAAGAGAAGCCAAGAGAGAAGAAAGGTCACTCTTCTAAAAAGAGCTCCAGAAGTTTGGAATACGTGGCACATGCGGCGTTCGGCTTATTGTTCTCGCAGTCTGCCTCTTTGACGCTCAGCCTTGCAATGCTCACTCCCCCCCCAAGTTCAGTGCAGGGGCATAAGGGCGGTCACAGACAGTAACTGTTGCGGGCACGCGCAGGCATAAGCACATGGCAGCGACAATCAGGCAGTCCTCTGCCCTTTTCATACGTAGCTGACGTAGGGGTAGGCAATCGAGTTGGAGTTCTTGTCAACAGAAGGACTCGACGGTCTCGTCGAGCACAAACACACTCCGCGCGTGTCAGTAGCTGCATAAAGGGAGGGAGGGAAGGGACCGGACACATTGTAGACTGCCCTGCTGGTTTCTTTTTATCTCGTCTCTTCTTTCTATCTCGTTTCATCCCCTTGCTGCTCCTTTTGACACATGCACCGGCATAAACTCTCAACTCTGGACAAAAGACGCTCTAGTCATACTCAGTCGCTAGTACTTCGCATGCTCTCGGCCAGCCTCAATTCGATTCGTCCCCCCCACCCTGAAGTAACCTCCCTCTCCCCCTCTTTCCCCCCTTTTTCCCCTCCCTTTCCCTTCCTCTTTATCCTCCGCTTTCACCCCCTCTTCCCCCTTCTCCCACGACGGTGGGTCATCCCCTCTTGCCCTTCTCGGTTAGTTGAAAATGTACCGGCGACGGCGAGAGATGAGGCGGCAGCTACCGTGTGCCCTACTCTGTCTTTCAGTAGGTCTGCCGCGACCCTTCTGCCTCTCTTGCCGTCGAGGGCAGGCTCGATGTCATTTTGTAGTACCCCTTCCTTACTTCCCCCTCCTTCCTCCTCCAGGCTCGCCGCGTCGGGGTCCCAGAGCAGAAGGCCTTCCCCGGCTGGCACACCAGCCGTCACTACCTTGGTCCATGTGGTACGCCGCCACCTG
>JAHBMJ010002432.1:66009-73509 GCA_018398765.1 Chromera velia | reverse complement strand
TTGAAGGATCATTCGTTTCGTACCTATAGCCACGTTTCTCAATCGAATGCTCTCAACTCGAGGTCTTCACCAACAAAAGCAGCAGAGGCTTGTCGGGCGTTCCATCGGCGATGGATTGTTTCCAGTGACAGTCTGACAGATGCACACACATGCAGTGGGGGACTCGTGCACACGCAGTGACTGAAGTGCTTTCACGATGGATTTCGGGGCCTACTCTCATAATCCGCTGTTTGGACACTGGCCTGAGCCACAAGTGCTGGCAGAAGAGCTGCAGGGCTTGCATGCGGAAGTCTTCAGCGATGGGTCGGTGTTCCTTGGACAGTACGAGGACAACCGGAGACATGGTAGCGGAAAGGTCAGTCATTTCTTCGGTGGCCGCTCTCGTGCTTCATAATTGCCCAACGCTTCCCCTAGCAACGCACAAAAGTGAAGCGATATGCAGAAATAAGGCGACTAACAAGGTCTCAAGAGAATCTGTGAAGAGAAGACTCGAGAAGACTGGACCGCACGAAAGATGCATGTCTTTGGTCCCACCATCTGTCTGGCATAGCGCATTTTTATCTGCATGCATGTGGGTGTGTAAGATTTTGGGTGGGTTTGAAGGCCTGCACGAACCTCTGTGTGTGTGTGTGTGTGTGTGTGTGTGTGTGAGAGAGAGAGAGAGAGAGAGAGAGAGAGAATGGCTGTTGGAGTGTCTGTGTGTCGACACGTAGGAGCCATTAGCTCATTCCTTCTGTTGGTGATACTGCTCGTGGGACGTCCATGCAATCTCAGCGCACATTCTGGTCTCCTTTTTCATCCTCTCCGTTTTCTGACTAGTTCTCCTGTTTGCGCTTTTTGGCCAACGCAATTCCTGTCCTGTGCTGAGCCGACATTCCTTTTCTGTGCTTTTTGTCGACTTTTCCCCTCCCTTTCCTCCCTTTTGCAGCTTTTCTATCCCTCCGGTGAAGTTTTTGAGGGCGACTTCCGTAACGACTCGGTGTCCGGTTTCGGTTCTCTCGTGTTCCCGTCGCATCGGGAGAGGGGAAGCAGAGACGAAAACAATTTGGAGGAAGACAAGCGGGAAGAGAAAACCGAAGAAGACGAAGCTGAGAGGGAAAGTGAGAAAAGAGGCCTCGCCTCCTCTTCCTTCTCTTCCCCTTCGACAAACCCTTCTGCTTCTGCTGCTGGGCTTTCATCTTCCCTCTTGTCCTGCCCCGATGTATACGAGAGTTACACGGGGCACTTTATTGACGGTAGTCTGCAGGGCCCCGGGATTCTTCGGCTGAAGACAGGCAGCAGATACGAAGGAGAATTCGTGGCTAACCAGAGAAGCGGTCGCGGCAAAACGACTTTCGGAGACGGCAGCTTCCCCAAGGACCTTGCGGAGCGTCTCCTTCGGGAGCGTGACCTGTTCCCTCCTGTCTCTTCTTGCTCTTTTCTGAATGCCGCCCGTGGAGGCAGTGGGGGAGAGACGGGTATGGGAGAGGGGTCATTTGAGGGAAACGGTGATAAGAAAAACGTATTGGAAGAAAGAACATCAAAGAATGGAGGAGAGGGTGGAGAGCAGCGGGGTGGAACGGACTTGTGTGCCGCCAAAGAAGACAGAGCCGCATCCTCTGCTTCAAGCAGCAGCTCTACCTCCCCCCCTTCGTTTCGAGAGTGGATGTCCAAAGTGCAAAAAGAGACAAAGGGGGCGGTGTCATCTCTGGCAGCCCTGCCTATCTGGATCGCAGCATTCAAGTCAGTCCACTCTGTCCGTGTATTGTTTCATCTACTGAATATGAAGATCACACATTACTACAAAAATTCTTGCCTGGAGTCAGGAACGGGCGTGTAATTTGTCCCTTTTCCGTTCATTTGGCACGGCGTGTCTCCCTGACTTTCCGTGTCTCTCCCTGACTGTCTCTATCGTGGCAGGACGGCATAGAAACAGACTCATCCACGCATGTGGCTGCTCTTAGAGAGTACGTATATACGTGTTCGCTCCTGTGTGTACACATACACACTCGCGCGCGCGTATGTATACATACCATTCATCCTCTCTTCAATGCATACATGCAGGGAGAGCGGGATCCACCTAGGCGTGTACGGTGCGGGATTGCGTCACGGTCCGGGAATCGTGACCTTCTCCGACGCAGATGAGAGGACCACCTTTTTTGAAGGTTGGTCCGATGCCTGCCTTGAAAGCTCTGGTTGGCTTGTGACCAAAGGGGACTGTTGTTTGTTCTGTATCAGCATCGTTCTGTCCAAATATGCATATGACAGGAGACGCAATGACCGGAGAGAGTTTTGGAATGGGGGTTTTCTTCTTTCTGAATAATGGAATAGAATCGAGAGCTGTGATTTGGGTGCAGAGGAGTTTTTTTGTTGATATGTGGTATTTGACAAATGAGGGGGTTGGAAGGCTAATTGACTGCAACCTCACTGATTTAAATTTTCAATGCCAGGCTTGGGTTGTTTGTCTTGTTGCAGGGAAATGGCGACAGGGTGTGTGCGAAGGGGCTGCTGTTTTCAGTGTGGAGGGCTGGGGCAGGTTTGAGGGCTCATTTGCTGAAGATGGTCCAGAAGGAAAAGTCGGTTTATTTCGATTTCGTTTTGGTCTCAGTATGTTCAGTCTGGACGTTGAATGAATGTTGCTTCTGATTATCTGTCTACGCACAGACAAATCTAGATCTCGACCTGAATGTGAAACTAGATCGACTGTTGGCGGGCGAGTTCTTTCTGTCTTTCTGACCGACTCTGCCTAGCCTCCTTTGTGCCTGAATGCCTCGCTGCATGATTACCTGCCTGCCTGCCTGATTGCCTAATCGCATGGCTTTCTTTCTGTCTGCAACTTAGTCTGCCTGCCTTCCTGTCTCTGTTGTGCTTCACTCACTCCCTCGCTCACTCGCTGTCTCCCTCACTGACTGACTTTCTGCAGGGTCTTGTGGTTCTGGAAGGGGGGGAACTCTTCGCTGGAAATTTTAGAGCCGGGCTTCCTGACGGTATGTATGTTGGCAGTCGAAATTAAGCGTACACAGGAAGGGGGGGTTCTGAAAGGAAGATGAAATTCCTTCCTTGGTGAAGACGTCACGCGTACAGAAAGATGAACAGAATGATATGCGGATAGACAGGCAAGCGAACAGAGAGAGAGAGAGAGAGAGAGACAGACAGACAGACAGACAGAAACACAGACAGATGGAGCAACAGACAGACCGGCAGGCAGATAGATTGATAGATAGACGAATGGATGGGGAGACAAAAGAATAGACAGACAGTCATTTTATCGAATAGACCGACTGACCTACCCACCGACCGAAAGAATAATATGCTCAGCCATGAGGCTGACCTCTTGCAGTCTCACAAAGTCTCTCTCGCGGATGACCCCTGACGTGACGAAACTGTGGGCTGTCTCTTTGATGATGCAGATTTGGAATTCTGCAGGTACGTGGGCGAATGCAAATGTGTGTGTACGCATACATGGATTTTCGTGTGTAGATATCTGTGTCTGTGTATGTATGCATGCGTGCGAGTGTGTGTGCAGGTTTGGTTGTGCATCAGACAGCTGGTCTCTTTGTTTTCGTCGGGCACCTTTCTAGGAGTCTGAGGGAGGGTGTGGGGTTTCTCAGAAGTCCCGAGGGAGACCTGTTTCTCGGCACATTCAGGCAGGGGCGCAAGCGCGGGGGGGGGGCGTCAATCAGCAGAGATGGATCCTTCTATGCAGGAGCGTACAGAGACGGTGGGTGCGTGGGGCGGTAGGTCTCTTGGTCTGTCTGTTCCTTTGTCCACGTGCCTGTCTGTGCTTTGTCCTTTCCTTACTTCCTTCTTTCCCTTCGCGCTCACTAGATAAGAAGTGCAGTCTAGTTGGTTCGGCAGCTCGGAGTTCAACGAAGTGAGCCAGCAATTGGCTGAGTGGGGATCAAGGAGAGGTGAAATGAGTGGTTTCACTTGTTCTCCATGTGCTTGTGTCTGCTTTACTGTCTGCATCCCTGGCTGGCTCTCGTTTTTTCGCGTGCATTGACACTGCTCCTGTACGATGCTTCCTCTTCCTTCCACTTCCCCCCTCCCCCCTGCAGGTGTCCATCACGGTTCGGGTGTCCGCTTCTCCGCGGGTCCCCAACCTGCCCTCTTTTGTGGAGAGTGGCGGGAGGGGGTCAGGGAGGGCCCCGGCAGCCTCAAGTGGATTGAACCGGAGGGTGCCGCAGAGCCGGGGCCAGATGGAGGATGGGGGCACTGGGGGGGACGATTGCAAAACTGTACCTGTGTGTGTGCATATCAGGGAGAGTTTCGCAGAAGCAGAAGAGGGGGACCGGGCTCAATGATCCGTCTCCGCGATCTCTCAGCCTTCCACCCAGGTTCTCCTTTTCCTTTGCGGGGCCCCGACTCCAAGGTAGGGGAGCAGGAGGAGGCTGCCCCGTTTGTGTTCATATCCGAACGTTACGATGGAGGTTGGAAGTCCGATATGGTGGAAGGGGAAGGCGTGTGGGAGCTGGAACTTGTGCGCGCACATCGATGGGAAGAGTTCACACGATCTCTCTGTTTCAGTGAGTATAGACGAGCGGCAGCTGCCGCGGTCCGTCATCTGAGGAATCCCTTTGAGACTCTGAACTGGAATGTAAGAGAGGGGGGCGATGAAGATGAACCCGGTCTCTTTACGGGCCACTGTTGGGGGGATGACGGATCGCAAGTCGGGGAGGGGGGGGGCAATTTGGAGAAAGGGGCCGAGGTAGCTGACAGCAGCGGAAAGCAGAAAGCAAAGTGCCGAGACCAAGACGAAAGGGAAAAACAAGCGAAGGAGTCCGGTGTCTTCGCTTGTCCCCCAGTTTCACTTGAAGAGTCTGAACAGGGCGACGAAATCCGTCTTCCCACTTCGCCCGCTTCCCCCTCAGCCCCAAACTTGCCTGTTTGTGATGCTGCCGAGATTACAGAGATGCTGTTCTCTGCGGGTGGTGCGATGGATGCCCGAGCTTGGACTCGAATCCGAATGCTCAGACAGATTGGAATGAAGACCGAGGAGGAAAAGAGTCGGGGCAAAGTAGAGGAAGGAGAGGAGCTGTGCGACTCGGCTGTCCACCTTGCACACAAGGCTGTAGAAGAGGAATGCAAAGCGAAGAGGGAATCCGAGCAACTTGCCTTGTCGGAAAGCCAAGAGAAGGAAAAGGAGTCTGACCACGAGAAAAGAGCCAAGTCCGATGAAGAAGAAAGAAACGAGTCTGACGAACAGAAAGCGGAAAACAAAGAGCCGGGGACTGATAGAGAAGCACAAACAAAGCAGCCATGGAGCGTGAGAGTCAGCAGGAAGACGTCCGCTATCAACACGAATCCGGTCGACTTTTCCCCCTGTGTGGAGAGTATTCGAATTTGCGGGACGTTTGAGGAAGGGGGAAAGAGAGGAAGAGGGGTGATTACCTGGGGTACTGGGGACATCTACGAGGGTGGCCTGTCTTTTGGCCTCCCTCACGGAGACGGTGTGTACCGCCTCTTCTCGACAAACGAAAGATACGAAGGGAACAGCAAAGGTCAGCCGACATGAGTATGAGAATTCCGAAGGGGAAACAGGTTGAAAAAAGAAAAGAAGGAAATACAAAAAGAGACTCTAAAGCAGAGAATTAGCAAAGAAAGAAGGGAGGATCTGAATGAGGGAGAAGAACGAGGGAGGCGGGAGAAGAAGTATAAGCTTGAGAGAACAAGGACGTTTATTTGGTTACTAGAAAATGAAACGCTCCCTCCGGCTGTGTGACGACAGGACTTCAAGTGCGCACGCTGGGCCCTTTTCTTTCTTCATTAGCTGTAATTCGTACTTGCCAGCATATCATCCCGTACACACGTCCTCATCCAGTTCAGACGATTCTTTGGTGAGCCTGCCTAGATCGAGGATTCTTTCGCTTGCCTTGCGTGAATTGCCTTGCCTCCGCTTTCACTGCTTGTGCTTGTGTGCAGAGGGGCGATTCCACGGCTACGGATCCTTCTTCTATGCCGATGGAAGTGTTTACAGGTGAGTGGGGACTTATGAAAATGGAAAGGGGGCAAAGACAATCAAAGAGCTGCAGGCATGCCCGTAGATAAAAAAACGAAGACAAAAACAGTGAGCGTCCCTTCCGAAACCCAGGGAGGAACTTATGAACCATATGCACTTGCACCTGATGACAGTAGTTTTTGTCCCCTCGAGTATGTTTGGCTGGACTTGGAAGAGGGTATTCTGTCTTTGAAAGCGCTGTCTGTCTGTGAGAGTGTCCGTTTGTCCCTGGATTGAGCGACAACGCTTCCACAAGGACTCTGCGCTCTTTTTTTGATGTGATCTGTCCCTCCCTGCTTTTCCCCGACTTGACACTCTGCTTGTGGTCTGATGACACGCTCGGCCGGTTCGCGGTTTGGACTACAGCACTTGCACGCGACGACCTGCTTTTGATCTATCTCCCTTTATTGATCTATCTATTTATCTATCTATCTATCTGTCTTCTACACACGCGCATGCAGGGGCGATTGGGTCGAAGGTATTCAGGAGGGGTGGGGCGTCTTGCAGTACGCTGACGGGTCGACATACGAGGGAAAGTTTCGGAAGAATCGGTTTGAAGGAAGGTGGGCAGATAGATACCTGGGTGCGATAGCTGCTTTACGGAGTGGGTTGTGCGGATCGAGAGACAGAGATGATGCATTTATTTTCATAGAGCGCTCCCTGAAAAAGAATTCTGTATGAAATGAAAAGAATGAACATAAATGCACGGATCGAGAAACACAGATAAAAAGATCCGTGTCGATAGAGAGAGACAGATGGATAAATACATGCATGGACTAGCGTGTGTTTAGCCAAACAAAACCGTACAGGCAACAAAGCTAAGGATGAGAGAGACAAGTGTTTTCAGAAGAAGAGGAGCTCTCTAGGATTTTTTTTCTCGAGACAGATGTCTGGTCGAGTTGCACAAAAATGCAACGTCGGCTGTTGTGATGCAACATGGGTGAGAGAGAGAGATGGGTCGGGCTTGCCGTGGAGAGCTTAGCCGAAAACGGTAGTGAACAGAAAAGAATGTACGACAGACCAGACAAATCGGCGACTTGTGAGTTGAATCTGAAACAGCCAATCAGAGAAAAGGGGCAAAGCACCTTACATGATCTCTCGGCACGTGCACCCTGAATTTGGAACGTCTCTTCAGATTTGAATAGATTTTGTTTTTTGGCTAATGTTTCTTCCGTTTTTGTCCACTGCAGCGGGATGTACTTTGAAAAAGGAGGGCGGCAGTGCTCTGGGGAATTCAAAGAAAACGCCCCTGTGGGGTGGCATCGTTGTGCCTCTGTGGAGTCCGACTGTGTGCAAAATTCAGATCCTGGCGAGAGCGACGAAAAAACCAGAGAAGCAGCAGAAAACAACAGGGTGAAAGGGAGGCGGCTTCCACCTTTTTCCTATATGAAGCACTTCCCTTTTCGGCCTGCTGGCTCTTTTTATGGGGACTGAGAACTTTTTCATGATATTTCATTTTTAAGAGAAATAAGTATTACAATTCAAATCTGTATGATAAACATTGTAAAAAAAAGGGGGGGGGG
>JAHBMJ010002432.1:21573-65992 GCA_018398765.1 Chromera velia | reverse complement strand
TTATTTTGACAACAACATCATCGTCATCATCATTATTATTATTATTATTAATCGGTCTATAGGCCATCATGCAATGCATGAGTCTAGGACAATGCTTTATTACCCCTTTGCCAGACCTGCATGATATAATGGGAGGGGGCTTCATTCTCATAACTCTAAACATGCTTTCTCAATCGCTGATATCGTTTCCCTTCTGTGGGAGGATTAGGCATATGGCGTTCAGCAAGTCAGCACAGGTAAGGCAGGTTGAATAATATATAACTTGAATTAATGAACCAGTTTCTACCAAACAGGCTGAAGACGGATACTTCTTTTCAAATGTACTCTTCCACTTCTGGTAGGGCAGGCGTTGATAAGGTATCAAGGGTCAGAGAGAAGAGGCGCGCACAGTATCATACCAGTCTAAATCGATCCGCGCATGCCGTTGAGCGAATTGTACGTGTCAGCAACACATGCATGAAGCGTTGCATACGGAAAATTGCAACATACACATGAACATGCATACAAAGAATGCAGTACTGAAAGAGACTGAGTGTGAGTGGACAGAAAAGCAAAGAGCATGTCATGTACGGGACATACAGACAAATGTATTACATGAAATACGACAGATACAGACACAGCAAACGTGCACGTGAGCGATCAATCGACCGATTGACTGAGAATTAGAAATATAGATAGAGAGAGTGTATCGAGGTCCGGACTAGAGAAATCTGTGAACTCGAGACCATTTCCGAAAGACCAGACTTACGAGTATATGTACAAGCGTGGATCTTTGAGCTTAGGTGAGCTAGGGATTCATCAGATAGTGATAAGGAAGTAGGGTCTTTGTTCCATTCATTGTCTTCTTTTTTGAAAATGAACTATATCTGCGTTGAGGTATGTGGTATGTGTGCAAGCTTAAACGTTTCCGTTCTTCGATTTCTCAGACTATCTAAACTCAATAATGGTTCTCTTCTCTCCTCAGCAGGTAGATGTTAATGCAGACTTTGGGGATCAGGTCATGGCAATGTTCCCCGGCCTCAAAATCTACCTTACCGAGAAGGTAGAACTGCAGGCTATCGACCCCGAGTCCCAGATTAACGACCCAACTGACCAGCAGGTCGTGAACCTCTCCTTTGAGCACCCTGACCGGATGGTAAAGAGCTTCATCTTCAAGTCCCTCTATGAGGACAAGAAGAAAACCCTTGAACACGTCTACAACGAGACACTTCAAGGCAAAAAGGTTGACGAAAAGGATTCACTGACCTTGAAGTCGCTGATGCTGTTCCTGAAGATGGCGGTGGACATCCTGGGTCTGGACACTAACCTTCTGAACAAGAGCAGCAGCGGCTGCCAACTTTTCCGGAAGTTGATTTACAACTACATCTTAACCACCATCGCCCAGAACATACTCTCCACCATAGATGCGGCTTTTGATGGAATCAAAAGCAGCAGAAAATTTAAGCAGGACCCCTTCTGTCTCCTTGCCTACTTAGAGACTCATGGTACGAAGGACCCGTGGAAGATCTTCAGATCCAAGAAAAGCGCTTTGTACACCTACATCAACCGCATGAAGCCTTGTGATATGCCTTTTACCAACTGGATCCAGGATGCAGAAAAGTTGATGATCAAATTGAGTCAGGTGCCTTTGCCTGAAAGAAAGCCTGACGGCACCTTTGAGACCGACGCGTCCTGCCCATCAGGGAAGAGGGGCAAAGTTGTCTACTATGATATCACCGCCAGCCCACCCATCATCACCGAGATTTACATGACTCTAAAAGACAACTGTGGGTCAAAGATGCTTGCAGTCGAGTTGGACAGAGACATCGCAGATAGGACACTGTCCTGGCAGGCTCTTCGCACGATATTCGTAAAGTACTTCACATCTACATTCCCGGATCAGGGGAGAAGGAGGAATAAGGAAGGGTATGTCATGGTTTCCCAAGAAGAGTAGAAACGAATGCAACAGCAGCAGCAGAGGCAACAGCCTCAGTATCCCCAGCATCAACAGATGCAGCAGCAGCAGAGTTGGAACAGGGGACGGGGAAGAAGAGGGCGTAGAGGATATAGAGGTGGCAAAGGAGGATATGGACAGGGCAGCAGCAGGTACGGAAGAGGAGGGGACAGGGGCTTCGGTGGCAATACCGGCCAGCACTCCTCTCCCTCCTCCAACCATGGAGGAGGAAACGCAGGGAATCGCCAACAGAGGAGTCGCCAACCCGAGCAGCAGAGCAAGAACTTCTGGACCGAGAACAATGGTAAGCAAGCCAGCCTCTCTATCTTTCCTCTTATAGTTTTCAACCTCTTTTTCTTCGCGTGCTCCTTTCTTCCAATTTTGTCTGCTCTGGTCACATGCGTAGCTCTTCATACTTTAACGGACATAGGCAGTTACACACAGATTAGCACTGACACAGAAATGGAAGAACCATCCGCAGAGGAAGTCATATGGTTATTTGAATTTGATCAGAAGGGTGATATAGAAAAGCATGAAAAGTTCAAGAAATATCGGAAGGATTTTCGTATCCCTGTCTCGAAGAGAAAGGTGAGTAGACTGTCAGAAGAGAAAAGGGTTCGGCCCTGTTTTTCTTTCCTAAGCAGTTTTGCCGTTCTTTTCACAGAGACCGAGGAGGACAGTGAGGAAGTGAGTGAAAGACACGAAGGTAGAGAGAGTCAGATAGAAGAAACAGATGAGAGAAGTAGAGACACATCAGAGAGGAGAGACACATATACAGACAAGCAAAGGAAGGTGGTGGGAAGAAAAGAGAATGACAAGAAGGCTTCACCAAGCAACGTAGAGAAAGAAAAAATGACAAAGACGACAAGAAGGGAGAAGAGACAGTGAAGGAAGAACGAAGAGGAAGATGAGACCCAAAAGACACCGACAGGGGAGAAGAGGAGAGAAAACTTCTCGGCGGAGGACTACGCTTTCTGGGGAGTCACCAATGAGAGCGTACAGACAGCCCTGCAGACGGCGGAGGAGAAAGGAACGGTTCCTCTGGTGAGTCCGAGCTAGTTTGAGTGGTCAAAGATTTGGGAAGTACTGGAGTGATCACGACGTTGATGGGTTGGTTGAGACTCGCCATGGCATTGTTCCCTTTATTCACGCTAGGCAGGTGGTTGTGGAAGCATGACAAAGACAGAGGGCCGAGAATCGGGACAGCAAACGGAACGGTTAGAATTGTTGGGGTTTAGGGGGGAGGCCTTTACCTCACCGACCATATCTTGCTGTCTTCACGAATGGTAGTTCTAGATACGGACGCTATTGTTCCTCCCCTGGTCGGGATGAAATTTCTGAAGGCATGGGGGGTAAAAATGGATTACGAGACCCTACAGATGAGACTGTGCCTTCCAGATGGGCGCAAATGTACCATCAAATGGCAGGAGAAGGGCAGTGAACTCTTGACTCTTCCGGTTAGACCGGGGAGAGCGTCCCTTGCCGTCTCTGGCAAGCTTGGGGGGAGCAGCCTAGATATCCAAAGTTTGACTAACACAGCAACAGGAGAAGAGGTCGTCGTTCTACGTGAAGTGATTTTTAGAGAATGGAAGGAGCGGCGTCGGGAGACCGGTGCGTATGGGAAGAAACTTTGGGCAGGTTACATTCAGAAGGAGACACAGGCACGTCAGTCTGTAGAGAGTCTAAGAGAAGGAATTATGATGGATGAGGTATTTATAGGCTCTTAAAGAAGGAGGACTAAGAGAGTGACTTTTCGGGAGACAGTCTCTGGTCGGTTTCTAGATAAAGAGACCGGGAGGCTGAAAGGGTGGCCCTTCGAAATAGAGTTGAAGGAGCATGCTACCAGGACAAAGGAATGGAAAAGGGGGCGCGTAAAACATCCTTCCGCTCTTGACATCTCGATGAGTGGCTACAGTCTAGATGAAGGGGGTGTTAGGAGATCGCCGCATCTAGCAGAGAAGGAACGAGCGTCGCAGGAGCCTCCATCTAGGCCCTGTAGTCACAGTAGCAGCAGCAGTAGCCGCCAGGTCGACCATTGTGACCCTTCTTTTGCCGATGATCCCTCTTTGACACCTGCAGACAGGATTGAGGACGAAAGAGGAGGAGAGAGTTTAACGGAGCCTAGGAAATCGCTTCAGCAAGTTCAGAAAGACAGCCTTCAGTCAGATTCAAATGAGATAGAAAAGGCAGAAAAGCAGTCAGAGAATGAACAAACGGAAGGAAAGAAACGAGAAAGATGGAAAGAAAAAGAAGAAAAAAGGAGGAAAAAGAAGGAAAAGAAAGCGAAGGCTTTGGCTGCTAGGTCCAGGGTGGAGAACGGCAGGGTCTGCAGGGACCATGGATGTAAATTTTTTAAATCCAGGAGAGGGAGGAGGAACGAGATCCGGGACAGACAGCAGGGACGACGCACCTGTATCTGAGATAGGAGGGCCCGGGTGCTCACGTAAAAGAGAAAGGATGTGGGTAGAAGGAAAGGAGTTGGAGGAGCTTGTCCAGAGAGCACACAGAGAGATGGGGCATCTAGGAAACACAGCTCTCAGTCGATCGCTTTCAAAGTACATCAAGGGAAGTCGGTTGAGGGAGGTATATAAAAAGACGATAGAGGGTTGCAAGGAATGTGCTCAGGTAAAAGGAGCTCCACACAGGTGGAGAGGATTGACAGCAAGATTGAAGAGAGGGAGACCACTCAAAAGGATTGCAGTTGACCTTACTTCATTGAAGGGACCCTGATAGTTACCATCATCGATGAATGCACTCGGTGGTTCGTGGTGGTACCAGTAGAGGGAGAAGACGTAGCAACGGTATGGAAGGCAGTGCGGGATCACTGGATTATGCCTTTTGGCTATCCAGTTAGTCTAAGGTCGTGCTTTAGGACAGATAACGGAAGTCACTTCAAGGGGGTGTTTGATCTACAGTGCAGAATAAGGGGCATCAGTTATGAGTGGACACCGGTGGATCACCTGCAGTCGATGGGGATCCTCGAGAACCGCCATTACATTCTGGACATACGGATCACACTTCTCCGTTTTGAGAGAGACATCCCAGAAGAAAATTGGCAAGATGTACTTCCCATGGCAGTGGCTCTTATCAACCGCATGCCAGCAGCCAGAGAACCGTATTTGTCTGCGTATGAAAGGATGATGGGGGTTTGTCCAGTCCTAGCTAGCGTTGAAGAGAAGAGAAGGAACCATGAGGAGTTCAAGGGAAGGAGGTTTGAGGAGTCAGAGATAGTTCTTTTCTGACACCCTCTCTGTCACTACGGGAAGTTGGAGGAAGAATGGAAGCCAGATGAGTTTGTGAAGGTCATTTCCCCGACTCTGTTTTGAACCAGACCCATCAAAGAGAGAGACAGGGGGTATAAGTCCTATGAGGTGGATCTTTTTGTGATGGCCATTCAACCAATGCCTAAAGAATTACAGCAGGAGCTAAGAAAACCTGGAGGGGTGTTGGAGAATGAACCTTCGGCAGCAGAGAAAGAAAAAAAGAAAAGAAAGAGATCAGATGGAAAGAAATTTATCATATGGAAGGATGAAAAGACGAAGCAGTTGTTCTTGGGGGAAGTGAAGGAAGAGAAGAGAGAGCGAGTGACTGTGCAGCATTACAGGTCATATAGGAAAGGAGCGTTGAAAGATCGGCTTCATCGTCCTGCAGTAAGGAGAAAAGGAGAGAGAGTGGTAATGTTTATAAATAATACGAAGAAGTACGGGGCAATGGAGCCAGATCTGTTTGAGATGGAGAGAGAAGACATCGTAATTGAAGACATGGAGGTTAACAAGAATGGGAAGCTAGGTGAGAGTACGATCAGTACTCTTCTCAGAGAGTACATCAAAGAGAAGGAGTTTGCTTTGTCTACAGAGCCTGAAGACAGAATGTCAGGTTCTGGCATCATTTCGTTTCTTGATTCCCTTATCAGTACGTCTTCCTTCTTCTGTTCAGACCAAGAGGTGGGAAGAGTCCTACTGACAGAGACTATACATTAGAAAATGAAGTATGGGAGCTTGACACCAGAGATGAGAAAGAAGTGTGACGAAGCGAGGAGAGTAGAACTAGCCAAGCTGATGAAGTACGACACCTACAACACGGTTACGAAAGAGAACGTCCCCGCAGGAGTAACCGTCTTAGACATGCTGGTGGTGGATACTTTGAAGATGAAAGCAGGAGGAGAGAGAGAGTTTAAGGCAAGAGCAGTAGCAAGAGGAGACCAGGATCCGAGACAGGGTGTGGAGACCGCCACGTGTGGTTGCCCACCTGATTTTGTTCGTTCCGTTTTGCTTGCAGCATTAGCGTCCCCAAACTACGGAAAGAACTCAATCGCCTCCGTAGACTGTCAGAACGCCTATCTCCAGGCGAAGCTGAAGTCCCGAATCCCAGTCTATGTCAGACCGCCTCCCAGTCATTCCAACAGAAAAGCAGGTTTGCTCTGGAGATTGAAGAAGGCCCTGTATGGTTTGAAGGATGCAGGGAGAGCATTTGAAGACCATTTGTGGGAGGTTTTGAGGAAACTAGGTTGGAAGCTCAGTTCATTGAGCAGCGTGTTTTAGAAAAAGAAGGGAGGAAAGGTTGTTAGGTTGTTAATGATTTGATTGTCGTTTCGTTGGAAGGGGACACACAGGAGATGGTGAAAGAGATTGCAGAAGAGGTCCATTGCAAGGAGCCGGAGGTGTTGGGTCGGTATGTTGGAAGTGATTATGAGGTCCTTTCAGATGGAAGAATCTGGTGCTCTCAGAAAGCGTACGTTGAGCTAGACGTTGAGAGTATTCAAGGAGAACAGAGTAAGCAGGGATCTCAGCCTCTTCCAACAGGGGTGACGAGAGAAGATGATAGATCGGAGGTGCTAGATGCAGAGGGACACAGACGGTACAGACAGTTGTTGGGGGAGTTGTCCTATGCAGCGCACAGCACCAGACCGGATCTCGAGTTTGCATCCACATAGCTAAGTCAATTTAACCAAAAGCCAATCGTCAAAGCATGGAGACTTCTGAATAGAGCCATCAAATACAGACAGGCGACTTCGGATTGAGGGATCATGCTGGACCGTCCCAAATTGCATGAGAGAATGGAAGTGGTTCTGTATTACGATGCAGCAAGGGGAAGCGAATTGAATCCATACCTACAGACAGGCTGGGTACTTACCATGAATGGAAGACCGATCGCTTGGAAGAGTTGAAAACAGAAGAGATGTGCGAGGAGCATTAATTGGGCAGAACTCTGTGCACTGGAGGATGCGCTTGACTATGCATTGGTGACAATAAGATTTATTCGGAAGATCTGGAAGGGTTCGCATTGCACAATTCGAACGGATTCAAATGAGGTATGCAAGATGCTTAACTCCAGAAACCCGAAGCCTCAGGAAAAGGACTTGATTGAACAAATAAGAGAGATGGGGGGGAAAGTGTGTGTAGTTCCAGCAATAGCTGCAATGGACGGAATAGAAGAAGGGAAGATCAGAGTACAACATGTGTACGGCTATCAGAACTACGCAGACAGTTTCACAAAGCCAATGGATATGGATCTGATTGCATCACTTCTTGAGAAAGACAGACAGGCACAGATAGTCTACACACCTACAGGTCTGTCAAGAGAAGAAAAAGAAAAGGAAGAAGAAGATGATGATGAATGGCCATGTGTGCAGGTGGATTTGAAGATGCCTGAGATTCAAGGCAGGAGCGCGAGGAGAAAAGGACTGAGGGACAGACAACGGGTTGACTACAAAGCGATTGCAAAAGGGATCAAAGTTAAAGAAGAGGGAGAAAGCTTAATGACTGATCGATTTGGTGAAAAGGGAAGGAATGTATGGAGAAAAGGGGTGTGGGTGAAAAAGGGAAGGTAAAGGAGAAAGCATTTTACAGAGATGAGAGAAGCAGAACTGATAACAGGAGATCAAAGGGAGAGAAGCTACCTAAGAACGGAGCAAAGGCAACATGTTTGGTCTGTTGGGGGGCAGATCATTCCACGTCCATGTGTTCACCTGTGTTAACGCTCCAGACGTTCGAAGGAAGCAACTCAAACAGAGATCAAATATAGTCAGGAAAGCACCTCAAATGAAAGTAAGATGGCAAAAGACAACGGAAGAGACAAGAGGGTACATGTACGTGAATGATCGTGAATAGGAATGATGAATGAATGTGTAAGAGTGGGTTCGCTCCACGAAAAAAGAAAAAGGATGCGATTGATGAGGTATCAAGGGTCAGAGAGAAGAGGCGCGCGCAGCATCATACCAGTCTAAATCGATCCGCGCACGCCGTCGAGCGAATTGTACATATCAGCAACACATGCCTGAAGCGTTACATATAGGAAATTGCAACATACACGTGAACATGCATACAGAGAATGCAGTACTGAAAGAGACTGAGTGCGAGTGGACTTAGGAGTGGACAGAAAAGCAAAGAGCATGTCATGTATGGGACATACAGACAAATATATTACATGAAATATGATACATACAGACACAGCAGACATGCACGTGAGCGATCGATCGACCGATCGACCGAGAATTAGAAATACAGATAGAGAGAGTGTATCGAGGTCCGGACTAGAGAGATCTGTGAACTCGAGACCATTTCCGGAAGACCAGACTTATGAGTATATGTACAAGCGTGGATCTCTAAGCTTAGGTGAGCTAGGGATTCATCAGGTGTGTTCATGAGTGATGCTGGCTTATGGGATGTGCTTTGCCACCCATGTCGATTATGCAACTTTATACTAAAATCCCCTTCTAGATTTATATGTTCTGACAATTTCTTTCACCTGGCAATCTTCTAACCAGCTCCCCTCCTTCTTATTCACTGTCTTTTCTTGTTGATTCTCAGGCTACGTGGGTCAAATAAATTAATGTAATAATTAATTGTTCTACATACATTTTCACAATCATTTTCACAAGTATTGTTGGTTCTAGTGCTGGTTATTTCTAAAAGCTAGAGACCTAGCCAGAGACATTGTGAAGTGACATTCAGACCTGCAAATGCTGAAAGAACAGAGTAGCAGTGATGAGTATATACTCACCTTCAGTGGGTTAACTCAAAGGGGTACTTTTATAATAATTATGAATTTTTATAGTGACTCTGAATTTTATAATGATTATGGGGAGTCACCTAACTTTGGAAGCCGATTTCCCACTCAAGAATCACTTTCTCAAAAAACGGTTCAAACCAGTTGATTTGTCTCATAACGATGAATCTTTTTGGCTGTAAAACTCCTTCAAATTCTTATTTTTTTCATAAGATCACCCATAATGATTATGAAGATTTTATAGTCAGTATAATGAAGCCATAAATCCCCGTGCCCATAATGATTAACGAGTTAACCCACTGATGCATGATCTTCCACCAGCTCTCTAGATGATCAGTACATGCAAAAATAATGATTTTGCATTTCTTTTACTTCAAAAAACTACAGTAAAACTGTAGTATTAAAAACAAATGCACAAGCTAGCCCTATCATGATAAATCATATATATTTTTTAAAAAAATGATTCGGAATCATTCATTAGTATTGAATCCAAAGAAAAATATTTTTTTTATTTGATTTTTAAAGATTCATTTTTTATAGAACACTGTCACACCACATGAGTGCGTATGTTCACTGTTCGACTCAGCCAGCCGGGCTAAGACCGGTGACTAGGGCGATGATGACGAGTGCAACGCCCTAGCATGATCTGAAAGCCATGTCTGACCCAGACGTCGCGATAGGCAAAGAAAAGGCCTAAACAAAAGGGCAAAAAACATCAGAAACTCGACGAAGAGCGTTCTTCACCTCTATGTATTTGTCATGCTTTTGGGGGACACGCTGCTCACACAAGGGATCGCTCTGGTGCTCTTTTTCACATCCAAGATCCTCAGCTTCCTTCTCATTGTGCTGCTGCCTTTGCCGCTGCTTTTCTTTGCCCACTTGCAAATGATAGCTCAGCCCTACATCGGACTGAAGCTGCCAGCACAACGCAACATGACTCCCCCGGGTCTTTGTTTCTCTCCTCTCTGATTCACCCCCTCCTTTATCCTTGTGTCCGGACATTCTCTCTTTTTCTCCCAGACCATCTACCTCCTCAACCTCACAGGTAGACTCCCCGCCTGCCTCCCCGACTGCCCGTGCAGCCACACACACAGACGAGGCCAGAACCCCAAAGTGTAGGGAGCTAGCGGCAGAGCACGAAGGTTCTTTCCCCAGAAGAAAATCTGGACGCTCTTTTGAGACTGCCTCTTCCTCAGAGGTACACAGAGACCCGGGAAGGTCCCTGAAACCCCCTCCGCCTCCTTTCCCCGAAAGAGGAAGAGAAGGTTGAAACGCAGAAGCAGTACTGGCTGTCTTGAAGGGGGAGTCTCCCTTCTCTGAACCTTTTTCGAGGGGACACAGAGACCAGGAGAAGGAAGGGGAAAGAGGGCAAAGAAGGCCGCTCTCACCGTCAATGACTTCACACAATGAAAGCATCCAATCGTGGTCACACACAGAAGAAGGACGAGAGGAGGATTGTAAACGTTCCCCCTTTTGAAACAGATTCTCGGACCCCCTGTCACTGTCAGACCCACTCCAACGATGCCCCCCAACTCCCCTCTCCCCTCCCTTTGCGCCAGAGGAGCAACCTAAAGACTGTCGGCTCTCACGCAGCCACCAGAGCAGGCACCGAGTCTCGGAAAAATTTGCATCAGAAAGTGGGGGATCTCCTTTATCCCTCCCACCCTGTGTGTTGCTGCTGGTGTAAACGGACTCGTCCAGCTTCACCCCCGATGTCATTGCACTCGGATGTGAAATTCTGAACCCCCCACCCACCCTTGCTAACGCAGCCGCAACTGCCGGTGTCTGCAGACGGCAGCACACAGCACGCTCGGTGTGTTTCTTCGAAAACTTTCTGCCCACCACAAGCGTCGAAGCTTTCACACACTCTGCAAAAAGAGAACTCAAAAGTCCGCCCTGTAGCCCCAAAACGGACCACTGCAGCAATTTGTCACTGCACGAAAGGACAAGACCGGACCTCTCAGAACGAATTCCACATAAAGAGACACGCTGTGGGAGGGCTTCGCGCAATGGCACACAGCCTGAGGGGAGATCTGGCAGATATGAAAAGTCTAGGTCGGGCTTGGCTTCTGGTCTCTGCTCTTCTTCCTGAGCGCCCCCTTCCTTCTGTTTTTCTGATGGCTCACTGACCATCTCCCCCCCTCCGTCTCCTCCCGCACCCCCCCAGTTTCTTTTCAACAAGGCCGCCACCTGCCCCCCCTTCACATCCGAGAATGTCATGGGGGGATGGGGGGGACCGTGGTCGGGGGGAGGAAAGCCCGGGGGTCCCCGAGAGCCTTCTGGGTAAACCGGCCCCGCGCCGCCCTTGGCCCATCTCTTCCACGAAGAGTTACCGCAGGGGGAACTGCTTGTGTAGAAGTGGAAACTTACGCCTTCTCTGACAGACAACAAAGGGGAAGACCAAGGGGGAAAAGCGGAGGGAGACGACTCTAGATTTTCAAGATCTGGAGACGCAAACGACTCTCCCGAAATGCCTTTATTGCCCCTTTCCCTTCCGCTGCCTTCAGGCACACATGTATTCTTCGGCGGATGCTGTGAAGACAAACAAAGAAATTCCGAGCCGTGCCTCCCCACGGCTTTCAAAATCTCCCCGCAAAGCCACAGCCTGAAACCCCGACGACACAAAACTTCGGCATGGCAATCCCGGATGCACACCCCCCGCTGGTCTTTCTCGATTCGTGCCCGTCTCAAGACCTTCGTGCCAACACCGAGGGCGACAACGATCAAATCCCCCTTTCTATCGCCGACCCCACCCGCACCATACAACAAATCAGTCTCCCGTCTACGCACGCACACCACCACAGTTGCGACGACAGTTTGTGAATAGGAAAGCTGCAGTGCAGGACGGTAGGTGTTCGTGCTGTTCAGGCACTTCCTGTACATTGCAACTGATTCTCTGGCGATCATATCGGCAAACAGACACGTCGATTTGCGGTCTTTCTCTGCGTGGCGAATATGTGTGGGCGGGGGGAGTGCGGGCTGAGGTTGCACATCCTGGCCGTGACCGTCTCCAACCCTCGCCTTTTTGGTCTCTCTCTTGTTCCCATGAGATTGACCTGGTTGCAAACATAAGTCTTGCTGGTCCACACTCCCTGTCGGTTCCCCCTGAGTGTCTGCCGGGGCAGCATGCATCTGCTGGGATTTTGCAGAGCTTTGGGGAGCGTCTGCCGTCTCCATGAACGCACCAATTTCACGGTTTCTCTTTGGCTTCCCCGTGAAATGACCAGATCAATGGCATGCTGCATCTTGTCCACAAAATTGCATGATCGAAGTCTACGGACATCTACGGACTGCATGGGCATTTCTGGGCTCGAGCCACCCCATTAATTGTGCTGCAGAGAGATCATGCATGTCAGATCCAAAGTTGGACGGCGTCCCGGGCGCCGGACCCGGCGTGCCGCGGGCCACCGGCGAATTCACATGCGCTGCGGGCCGCGGGAATTCCGTAATTAAGTTCCATGCGGCCCATATGCACATTGAATGCAGTTCTTTTTCTTTCGGTCGCACGGAGTTGGACGCGCGCGCGCGTTGGTCAAGAGCCGATTTTTCTTCTGTTCTGTCTCGATTTCACGACGGTGCATGATCGGCTGTGTGCAGACTGACTGCATGCCAGAAAGTCAACAATCAACGTTGAAGAGCGCCGGCCAGCTGCTGACGTTGTTAAATTGACCATTGAACACGACAAGTTGTTCTTGGTGAGGTCGTTCTTTCTTCGCACACCGCCTTTGCTGAGAATCAGCCGAAATTCTGTTGTGCGAAAACCCAAGTTGGTCAGCCGAATAGCAACTGACCTTTTTCAGGTTTCTGAACTCGACTGGAGAGCTGGACGCGATGCTCTCCCGTGTTTCGCGTTACGCTGTCACCCACTCACGCCTGGTGGCTGCCGGGCTGAGGGGGAACTGTGTGAGGGCGGTGGTAGCCACCCCCGGAACCTTTTACCGTCTTCGGCCCTTGAGCACTACCACTGTCGGGAGTTCTGCCGGCTCAAGGGAGAAGGACGGTGCTGCGTGCTCTGTGAATAACCCAGAGGGATGCAAGTCCTTTGAGGAGGCCTCGCACGAATTCTTTCCAACGAAGAACGCAGCGGCGGAAACAAAGGCAGATCAGCTTGCCGTCGCTTCACATGCAGACACTCCCCACTTCAAAAGAGACGCTGCACACGTGTGAGTCATTCAATCGACCCCCGTCTGTTGAAACGATCGAGGCCGCAACAAAGGGAAGAAGGATTGTCACCCGCTGAGTCAACTCTGCAGAGGTGAAACGCAAAATCTAAGCCAGGGCATTTCCTTATCATTTTCTCCCTCTTCATCCCTGTCCAGATCTTTCAATGTGAGCTTCAACATCTAGCGCCGTCTCCTTTCTTCTTGACGCTGTTGCTCTCTCTTTTGATTTTGATTTTGATCATGCTCCCCCGAATTCTCAATTCCTCTCCAGCTCGTCACCTCGCCTCCGCATCAAAATTATCCACGCCAAATGGCCTCCTTCACCCCTCTCTTCTTCCACTCTCGCCTCTAAAACCCTCCATCCGTCTCCTTTGGTGCCTGCAGGCATCCGCTTGTGGAGGCGGGGAAGATGAGCGCGTGGGAGATCAAACGTGACAACGAAGAGTTCACTTCCTACGCACTCCCCCACCCTGTGTGGGATGAGAAAGCGGCCAGCGAGGTGGAGGTCACCCACCACAAACCCAAGGACGTCACAGAGCATCTTGCGTATGCGTCTGTGACTATGATGCGCCTTGGCTTTGACGTTTTGTCCGGATATAAATTCGGGAAGTTGGACGAGAGGGGCTGGTTGAACCGCATCGTCTTCCTTGAAACCGTTGCAGGAGTGCCAGGCATGGTCGGGGCGATGGTACGACACTTGAACTCCCTCAGAAAGATGCAGAGAGACTACGGATGGATCGTCAGTCGACTCTGTGACCACAGGAAGTGGAATCAGCTCAGCCTTAACAAAGCAAAATCGATTCTTTCCTGTTTTTGTCGTGCCCATGTTCAGCAGAGTGGTTTCTTTGTTTCGCTTCGCAGTGGATTGTTTTTGTTGTTCGGCAAGAAAGGAGTAGATTTCTGTCTCAACGCATTTCTGTTTTGGGGGCGTGAAGAAGTTTGCTTTCAGTTTTCAACTGGTCCCCCCTTGCAGCTTCATCTATCCACAGGTCCCTTCAGCATTGCTCCTGTCTGTGCATGCACGGAACGTCTCCTGACTGCATGCAGCACACATTGTTGGAGGAGGCGGAGAACGAACGTATGCACCTCATGACAGCTCTCATTCTTAAGAAACCCGGCCCCGTTTTCCGCTTTGGAGTATTGATGACTCAGGGCATCTTCCTTACAATGTACTCCCTCTCTTATCTCATCTCTCCCCGGTTCTGCCACAGGTAGGTCGGTCGGCCTGCACGGACCGAAAGAGGGACAGAAGCAGGCAGGCTGAGGGTGACTCGCAAAGGAGGAAGGGAAGAGAGAAAGGGGTGGAGAACAGGGCGAAGAAAAAACCTGTGCTTCTATATGTTCGACATTAAACGGAAGGGGAAAATCACAAAGTCCGTCTGTCTTGTTTGTCTATATGCCTACTGTGTGTGTTTGTGTATGTGTGTGTGTGTGTGTGGTATGTATGCCTACGGGTGTTTGTGTGTGTGTGTGTGTGTGTATGCCCACGTGTGTTTGTGTGTGTGTGTGTGTGTGTGTTTGTGTGTGTTTGTGTCCGTGTGTGTCTGTGTGTGTCTCTGTGTGTGTGTATGCCTACGTGTGTCTGTCCGTCTGTATGCCTACGTGTGTGTGTCTGTCTGTCCTTCTGTGTGAGTTTGTGCAGATTCGTGGGGTACCTCGAGGAGGAGGCTGTGAAGACTTACAGCCGTCTCCTGAAGGAGATGGACGAGGGCCACCTTCCCCTGTTCTCCCACATGCCCGCACCCCCTGTTGCTGTGGACTATTGGCAGCTGCCTGAGACTGCAAAGCTTCGGGACGTCTGGCTGGCCATCAGAGCAGATGAGGTCAGTAGGTGGGTGTGTGGGTGAGGGTAAGGTCTTATCTGGCTCCCATTTTCTTCCTCTTTTCTTTCCCCCCCGTTTCTGCAGCGAGAGAAAGCACCGAAGAGACGGACAAGCCACCAGACGCAGGCAGACACGAAGGCATACAGAAAGACAGATAGAGAGGCAGGCAGGCAGGCAGCCAAATGGCCACATTGGTTCCCGCCCTTCCTTCCGTCTTGGCCTCTGGGTTGGTTCTGCCAAATATCTTCCTTCTTCCAGGTTTCATTTGCAACACCAGAGAAAGAAGAAGAAGAAGAAATGAATCAATTTTCTGACTTGCAAACGTCGAAACTTCACCGAACAACGCAGTCACGAATGAAGGCCGACCTCTATTCATTCACTCATTCATTCATTCATTCATTCATTCATTCCATCCATTCATTCATTCATTCATTCCATCCATCCATCCATCCATCCATTCACTCATTCATTCATTCATTCATTCATGAATGGCTGCATGGTGTTGCAGTCCCACCACCGCGACGTCAACCACACCTTCGCGGCGATGCGCCAAGATGACCCGAATCCCTTCCCCCCTGGGCATTGATCGATCTATCGAGGGAGTGAGGCGCGATGCAAGCAATTAAGTCAACAAACACGAATTAATTCGATCGGCCCCTCTCTCTTCCTTTCTTAACTCTGGCAGGTACCTCGCTCACTCCATTTTAAATGAGCGGGGTTTGAAGAGATTGGAGGAGAGAGACGGCAAAAGAGTGAAGTCAATGAATGAATGGGTCATCATTGAGTTGATCAACAGACAGCCCGATGCCTGATAAAAGAATTCAAAGCGAGATGGAGGAGCACAGGACGACGGACTTGTCTCAGGGGGTGGAGAGAGAGGGGGAGAAATCGACAGAGAGAAGAGGGGAGGGTCTGTTCTTTTTCTTTGGAGAGAGAGGGAGAGAGTGGGGAGAAGCGCGTGTGTTCACGAGAGAGAAGGAGCTCTGAAGAAATTCGACATCGAAGCCAGTAAAGGGAGTGCATTAGTAGACTTCTTTTTCTTCAGGGGCACATGAATGGACTTGGGGCGGTTGAGGGGTACGGAAGAGAACGTAGACAAACAAGAGGGAAGGAAGGAACGAAGGAAGCAAGGAAGGATCACGAGTGGAAGGTGCACTGAAAGTCAAGAAAGCAAAGCCAGCCAGAGCATCGGCACAAAGCAAGACGGCACAAAGCGAGTCGGGTATCCCGACGGGTGCAGATTCAAAAATAAAAAATTAAAAAAAAAAAGCTGAGAGTTCTTTCAGGTTTTCTGCGTGTCGTGCTTTTGTGTCGACCTCCTCGTTCGTGCCCCAAAACTCCTTCCTCATTCCACACACACACACACATACACACACACACACGCGAGCGCACGCACAACGTTTGCTGAAAGACTGTTGGTATTCAGGCCAGCTGTCTGGTGGCAAGGTGTGAGCAAGGAACAAAAAAGAACTCTGGGTGAGGGAAGAGCACCCCCAAACATGCCTCCCTGTATGTTTCATCTGCTTTGAAGTCGCCCTCGAAGACGATGCTTGCATGTCGGCCTGCATGCTGATCAATGACTCTGTCTTTCGTCCGGTCAATCAATCCATTGCATGATGCACACACGTGCATGCTGTGGTGGACAGAAAGCTAACCGACCGAACCATGTAGCCTTGCAGTCAGTCCGAGGAGTTCATGCATGCACCCGCTGCATGTCAGAGGACAGAGGAAGGACTTGAAAAGAGACTCCTCTCTCCCTCTTCCCCTCCCTTCCTGTCTGTCTCTTTGTGTGCGACTGTCTGTCTGGAACTCTCCCAGAAGTCCGAAAAGCGGTCTCTCGTCTGAGGCGGTCGATCCTGATTCCTGCTCTTTCCTGAAGGTCATGCATGTTTCAATTTTGCTTACGATGTTTTGCTTCTTCTGGTCCGTTCCCTCCCAAGTCCGACCGTCTCGGGCCAGAAAATTGAGAAGAGCGCGCGGCTTCGATTGTCGATGCCCCGGTGCGGCCTCATTAACCGAGCTGCATGGAGCAAAGCATGCTGACCGCTGGGATTCAAGAACGATCGAGAGGAGGGGAAGCTTCCAGAAGTGGAAAAAAAAGCGGCACATTCAAAGTAAACCACGTTTTCCTAGACGTTTTCGCAGCTGCAGTGCAGTAAGGTGACTTAAAATGATCGAGTAACTGAAGCTAGGACCAAAGAGGTCTGAAAGGAAACTGAAATATCATATTATTTTAAATATCATGAGTACCCCCAAGAAGCCTTCCTGTGACTCTATAGTCTGTCAATCAAACTCCGGGCTTTGGCAGGCTGGCGCCGAAAGCGCTAGCGCTTTGGCGATAGAAAGCTCATTCTTTCTAGTATGCAATATCATCAGGGCTCCGACGATAGAAAACTAATTCTTTCTAGTATACAATACAGCTCCAGCCCATAGTAGCTTAAAAATATTATAACTACCCCCTTGATGTTTCACTGCTTTTCTAGATAAGGCTCTTTAAGACACCGAGATCCGTTCTGAAATATCTTCAAACCACCGAAATCCGTTTGGCTCTTTCAAATTTAATTTAAACCACTAGTTAAACCACCTACTATAAAAAAAAATGAAATAACATGTAAAATGAAATTTGAAATAAAATGTTTTATCTGAACTGAGTTTCAAATTGCTTTTCATGATGCAATTATATAGTTTAAAGGAGTTTAAAGTAGTTTAAAGCTTTTAATTTTACTTCTCCTCATATTTCTGTTCACGGGATGGGCTGCGCGGTCAAATGCAGGCGGCGTATATACCGCGCCTTCGGCATGGTCGGGCTTTGGCGTGGCCGCGTTTTTGGTACGGTTGGGCTTTGGCAGCCGGGCGCCTTTGGCACACAGGCTTTGGCGGCTGCTCCGGATCAACCATAGGAAGCCTTCTTGGGGGTAATCATGAGATTTTTAAGAGATGTACTTGCATCTTCCACTTGCATAATAGTAACTAGATAGTTTATAGTCCAGTTTATAGTAGTTTAGCAATTAATTTTGTTCTTTAAATAGTATTTTAGACTTGTATGTTAGTCCAGATTAGTTTAATTAGAGTAGTTTAAATGGTAGTAAATGGCAGTTTGATCTAGTTTGATCGAATAATATAATATATAGATATTGATATTGATGTTAGTATACCCCTATAAGTATATCCGTGGGTATACCTCACACTACTCTACACAATAGTTGGTCATACTGCTAGACTGGCACTGAGTGCTAGTGGAGTGAATCTAAGTGAATCCTAGAGTGAATCATAGTGAATCAAAAAGTTTGCTTAAGTCTGGGTGCTACATAGCTGGAACTAACCGGAACTGAGAATGCTCTCTGCGTGGGGATTTTCTGATTGCAGCTATCCACCCTATACTACCCTATACAGCTATATGCAGAGCCACTCGCTTAGCCTCTCTTCGCTCGCTGCTCCATCCAAAGGCCCTGGAGCTGTAAAACCGCAGCCCGCCTGCGCGGACTCCGCCGCGGAGCTATACAGAACCGCGGCCCGCCGGCGGCAAGTGCCTACAAGTGCCCCACTGCCCCACGCGCTGCCAGACCCATACATATGGTGCATGCATGCATTTGTCCCGCAAAGTACGACTTTTATAGGCACTTGCCAATTGGTTCAAGCTTGGTTTTTCGCTTTGCGGACTCTCGCACTCAGCCGATCGATCGACGTATGCGTCGTGCTAGTATGGCCAAAGATGGCCAAAGATATCAGGACGATCGATACGTACTCGTATATACCCCGTTTAATTCATGCACCACAACCCTGACTACAGGAAGTGGCCTCTTGATCAGGGTAAGCAGTATCAACCGACCAGACACTCATTCGCGACTTCTCTGTTTTTTTTCGCACGTAAGAGTCGAGCCCAAATCCTACGCTTCACCTAACAGACTGAAATTTTTTTGCGTTGCTAGACCTCCTTTCCGATCGAGTCGATCCCACTACCACAAACGTACCCCGAAGGTCGGCTGCCTGACTCCCCGAACAGCCGTAATCTGTTTCAGTCCGTTCCTTCTCTCTGTGTACTCTCTGTTGCCCCCCGCTTCTGCATTGGTGCAGCTTCCCAGAGAGAGGAAAAAACAAGGGGTAGCTCATCTCTTCCAAGATGAGGTAAGCTCAACGTCCTCTCTGTCTGCATCCTCTGGACTTTCACGCACACTGTGTTGCCACCCTTTGCCTTGCCCCGGAAGACTCAAACCTCACGCCAATGTATAGAGTATGTGTATGCTTCGCCATTTTACGGCAAGGACTGGCCCGACATTCCAAGTTTCCTCCTCGTGTCTATCGACCTCTTATATCCCTCCTGCCCCTACCTTCTTGTCGATGTCTATGTTTGTCTGCAGCTCGCCCAGCAGAAGGTCGGAATCTGCTGCTTCCTTTCCCCCCACCAAAACTCTGATCAGCGACCGGGATGAACAGAGGGTGATCTTCTTTCCCTCCTTCATCGCAAAGCCCATCCGATCTCTGGTTGTTCCCTCCTCCCCTCTCTGTCTGTATCCCCCCTCCTCTTCCGATTTCACGATTTTGTTGTCAGCCTCGAAGACAGGAATTCACACAGAGATGAATGAGATGACAAAGAAACCTTTGAAGACAGTAGGGCAGCAGCTCACATGTATACGAACGACAGGCAGACCTACATACATTCAGCCATGCCCCCCATAGCCCCACATCCCCTACGACCCTCTCGGCCCCTCCGGCCACCAACACATCTACACGTCCCGTCTGCACGCAACTGAATGGTCGACTTTGCAGGTTCCGGGGGCGCGTTCAGGATATCGACGTAGACGACCAGGAGGGACTCACGCAGGCGCAGAGGAGGGTACTAAATAAGTCAGTTAGTCAGTCACTCAGTCTCTCTCTCAACGAGCAGAATTGGTTCGATAGAGTCAGGGTCACGGTCGGGCAATCGACGGGGAGGGGGCGGAGAGGGGAGAAGTGGGTACCGGAGGGAACAGACTGAAACACTGATCGAGTCTCTAGCTGAGTCACGGGCAAGCCTAGCGAGAGAGACTGACAGACAGACAGACGGGTTGTTAGACTGCATGGCTGACAGGCAAGCCCGTGCATGCAAGAAAAGGCAGACAAACAGAAACAGGAAAACCGACAGGCAGCCAGGTAGGCAAGCAGACAGACAGACAGACAGGGAGACGGACGGCTGGACCGTCAGACAGATAGAGAGGCAGACTGACAGTCAGACCCCGAATCGCACACAGAGACGGGTGGAGCGACAAGAGAGACAGACAGGAGGACAGGCTGAAAGTCGGAAAGACCGAGGAATGGATATTGCATCTTGCCTGTGTCCCACCTGTGCGACAATTTCCATTTGTGTCAAGTCTTCCCCTGCTGGTTTTTCTTGTTGTCTCTGCTCTGTTGCTGTGTCAGAGGCCCTTCGCATGCCTGCCTGCCTGTTTGCCTGCTTGCTTGCTTGCCTGCCTGGTGGGTATGTGTGTAAGTATGCATCCATGCACGTGCATTGATCCGATCCGATCCGATTTTGTGCAGCAAAAAGTCCAAAGACCGACAACGATTCAAGAGACCAAAGAGGGTCAGTCAGTCTCTTTTCGCAGGAGAGAGGCAGAGAGAGCAGTCGCGAAACGAAAGACAGGAAAGAAAAGGAAAAGAAGAGTTCCTAGGTGGACTCTCTCGCGGGCGATCGAACACAGAGAAGAGCGACTTGGGCTGGCTTGGAGCTCCATCAACAGAGGAACGAATCAAGAAAGCACCAGGGAACTGCGGAAAACGAAACTTTCATGATTGACAAACAAAGAAAAGCTCTCACGGGGCGAAGTGGCACACTTCCCTCCTTATCCCTCTCACTTACTTGGAGGGTCACATACTCTCTCAATCTCTCTCGCCCTTCTGTTCGAACCTTTCTGTTTCTTTCTTTCTTTCTTTCTTTCTTTCTTTCTTTTCTTTCTTTCTTTCTTTCTTTCTTTCTTCAGCTTCATAGAGGCCTCGATACATTACATGAGTTCCTGTCTGTGCTGTCAAACAATTGAAGACATGCATAAGCGAACGAAACCGATGCATGGATGCAGACACTACTCCCGCCCACCAAGTTCGTTGCCGATGGAAAGCAGTACACGGTCCAAAAGGATTGGCTGAAGGGGGTCAGTCAAAACTCCAGCCTGATGGATAGGCCTTTTCTTTTTCTGAAGCGGCAGTACTGTGTCAATCAACCAAATCAATCACAGAAACAGCCGACAGCGGGAAAACAGGAAAAGTCCTGCCTTCCGGCGTATTCTAAAATTTTTGCTTCGTCTCGGTCTGGGTCCCTGTGCCCGACTATCTTCTCATCAGCTCAATGTTAGAACCTCTCACTCTCACCCTTTCGATTCCGTCCGTCTCTTTCTTTTCTTTGCGTGTATCCTATGCCTATATATCTTCCGTACTGGCCCGCGAGTCCATTGGGTGAAGGGAACAGGGAAAAATGGTATTCTTTCTGTGCATTCCTCCGTCTGCTCTCTCTCTGTCCGCGTGCAGGTACACGAGAAAGATGCGGCACTCTACAGGCGTTTGGTGTTTACCTCCCTCACAATAGGAGCACACAAACGACGTGTGGAGATCTGCAAGGAATTCATCAAGGACCCTTGTCAGTCCTTCCGTCGGTTGTGATTGTTGATTTGTTTGTTTGTTTGTGCTCCTGTCGGGTATGTCTATTTGATTTTGTCTCTTCTTTTCCTCTCTTCTTTCCCTTGCTCTGTGTAAATTTATTGCCCCTTTCATTGCGCAAGTTTTCTTTCTTGGGTTCTGCATTTGGTTGTCTCCACAGCTTTTTTTGCGGAAGACACCCCAGATGTGTGGGTTTCTGTCAGTTGAAGGTTCAGGGAGGTGTCTCTGTGGTTGAACGGTTCTCTGTCAATTTCTCTTCTTTTCCGATGAATGAATGAGTGCTTGTGTAAATTTATTTATACACTTGTGCCTCTGCTTTTGTGTGCTCGAGAGAGTGCAGCACGGTCTCTGTACAAAGGGGACCTCCAAAATGACCGGAGGGCCAGGGAAGAAATGGCGACGTGTGAATCCGAGAGGGCACAGCTGATTGCTGGTCGGTCGCTTCGTTGATTGGGTGGGTGCGTGAGTCGTTAATTGTCACACACAAATCGAGAAAGCCTTGCGTCGTTTTGCATCTGTACACACACGGGTCCGGGAAGACCACAGCGCCCACACACACGGACTCCCCTGCAAATTCCTTCGGAGGGCGCTTCCACGCGCATAACCTCTTTATTCATCGAGATAGAAAGTCCTCATATTTTTTCTGCTCCAAATCCTCTTAGTGCCGGTTCAAGTATTCCTCCGTTGCACTTCTAAAGAAATGTTGTCGTGTTTGTTTGTTTGTTTGCCTGCTCTGAAATTAATTCCGTCCTGGTTTGGCAGGTTCTGCTGCTGTGGACATCCCCCCACCTCCGAGGGAGCTGACGGACTTTGATGCCTCCCGTCGGGACGTCATGTACAAGGAGGGGGCGTGCTCGGGGTGTCCGAGGAGGCGCTACTTTCGGATGGAGAACGGACAGATCCTTCAGTACAAGCAGGAGACGGAACCTGAGGACGAGAACGGACGTCTGCTGGAGAAGTGGAAAGCGTTCGACGTCAAGACGGTCAACGAGGGCGATCAGAAGGACGACGTGAGACTCGAAAAACTTGACTCAGGTGAGTAGGAGAGGTATGCAGTGAAGAAGCAGGGAAGGGTAGAGGCGTTGAGTTAGAGAAACACGGGTTGATGTCGTGCCGCCGTTGTTCCGCTGAAACCATTTTTTTCCAAGTCGAGGAAGCACAAAGAGAGATGTATGCCTCTATGGGAATTTCTCGAGATCGCAATGTGGCAAAACAAAAGATCCAGTTTTGAACTTTGTGGGGGGAAACTTCATACTGCCTAGATTCGTCTACAGCTTGCCTACACGTTGAGTCGATACAGGCATGGATGGATGGATGAATGATGCAGGCAAGGAGTTCCGTGTGAAATTCCAAGCCGACGAGAAGGGCGACGTGTTTCACTACCGAGTTCTGGTGAAGTCTCCTGACAGGGCCAATGGGTGGCTGTACCTGTACACCCACAGCGAGGACACCGCGTTGGCCTGGATGGCTGCGTTGAATCAGATGAAGTTGTTGAAGGACGAGGAGGCCGTCGGGAAGGTTCGCACGGCGGTGAACAGGGTCATCAATGGTGCGTGCGTCATTTTTTTCTTAATTCCTTTTTTGTTTTTTTCTTCCTTCCTGCATCATGCAGCAAGGATGGCAGACTCACAGAATCTTTTCTGGAATGCACTTCATGAAAATGATAGCACTGGTGGCCTTTTTCGCGCGGACTGATTCCACTTTGGGACGGGGTCCTCGGGCATCCTTCGTTTTTGAGGTTGATAGGGTCAAGCAAGGGGAGTCCACACTCTTCTCGCCGCCTTTTGCAATTGGTTCTCTTTCACTCTTTCTCTCTTCGGGTCCACTGGAAAGCTGTAGGAAAGAGAGAGACAGTCCGGGATGTGACGGAAGGCATGCACGGATCCTCAGAAGAATTCATGCGCTTCCTTTTCCCTTGATTGCTTTCCGCCTCCTTCCAGACGCATGATCGGTGACAATCATACCGAGCCGAAGCCAATGCGCGTGTTGCTTTGATAGTCTCTGTACTGCTTCTCGTTCCCTGTTCATTGTTTGTCTGACCGTATTTGATGCGGCGCAGGTCAGAGTGCCTGTGGGTGGGACGCGTTGATCGACGACTACGAGGAAGAGCGACGGAAGCACGAGTTGATCCGTAACTTTCTCGGCCGTATGCTCTTCGTGCCTCTGGCAAGGGGATGGTCGAAGTGGGAGGCCCTGTATGAGAAGCAGGAGGAGGACAAGAGGAGACTGGCAAAGCAGGCCGAGTGGATGAGCAGACAGCTGGCCGATAAGGCGAGGCAAATGGCGGAGGAGACACAGGCAGATGAGTGGCAGGTCCGTCGGTTGGTTTGCTGGCTGGTTGATTGAGAGTGGTGATCTATGGGGCGGACAGACTGCTGCCCAAGAACACACACAATTCAACGGATTTTCTACTTGAAGCTCCAATTCTTTGGACACAAGGGCAATCAAAGTCGAGTACTCTCTTCTTACTTACTGTGTTCTTTCTTTCTGTTCTCATCCACGCATGCAGGTGAAGTGTGAGGTGGCAGAGAAGATCGCCAACAAATTCCGTCGTGCTGTCGCGGTCAGTCAGTATCTATGCAGTTCTTGTCTGCTGCTGGATTCATGGGTATCCGCAGATCGATTGTTGGTTTTTTATTGACTCTAAGACATGCAGGCCATTTTGGAAACCTCTCTGTGCGTCTGTCCGTCTGTCTGTGAGCATTCCAACTGGCTTTCTCCCCCCTGCCTTGCCCGTAAGTGCGTGTGTGTGAATGTGAATCCGTGTGTGTGTGTGTGTGTGTGTGCAGAACATGAAACGGAAGGGCCTCTGGGACCCCAACACTTCCAGGAACCTGCCCCTCACAAAGATGAAGTCAGTCAGTCAGTCAGTCAGAGACTGTCTGTGCGAGTGCTTGAGTGAGTGATTTGGTGGGAGGGAGGGGGTTATTCCATTCTCTCTATGCGACACTGTGAGCCACATAGGAAAGCTTCTTTAGAGTTTGTTTTGAGCTGCTGGTTAGTATGACTCGGGCCTGTTCTCTTTCTTCATCGCGTCTGGATATCTTTTGGCTTCCTGCAGTGCCTCTTATATCACCTGGGTTGGTTCGTTTCTGTGAGTGTTTGCAGGATCGGAGAAACCACCTCAGTCGCCTACACCTCTCGCACCGAGTGAGTCTGCCATGCCAGACAAGGTGCCCAACTAGAGTTGTGTTCTGCCTTTTTCACTTTCTTTCATGATAGTTGCCTTCCGCTTAGTCATTTCTTTTCTCTCTTCTTGCGCCCCGTCCCTCTTCTCCCTTCCTCGTCTCTCGTCTCTTGCGCTCCCGCGAGTCCTTCTCCGCATGCGCCCTTCTTCGTTACTGCCTCCAAACGCAATGAATGCATTACTGCAATCGCAGTGTGGACGTCCTGAAGTCGCTTTTCGGTGATCTTTTGGGATCAGAGCTGAAGCACGCGTTCGGTTCCGCCAAGTCCTCGAACAGCTATGCGTGCGTCAACCAGTCCCTCTGTCGTTCACACGTGTACCTGAACCCCAACCTGACGATGCTCAACTTCTCCTCTCCTCTTGCCGCTACCACCAGCGGGAAGCAGGCGAAGGGGGAGTACGCGAATTTCGTCAAACTGTCCTCGATCTCTTCAGTCATCCTCAACTCAAGAAGGAGGGACTTTGCAGGCACGGGAATCCTCAACACGCTTCCCATCGCGAAGGTTTGTTGGATAGAAATAAGACGCGACACACGCATCCCGCGATACAGATCGACCGGCTAGCGCAAACAGGCGCAAAACGACAAACAAAAAACATTTCTGAAGATAGAACATGCCTCCAACAAAGCACAAGCGTTACAAAAAACATTTCTGAAGATAGAACATGCCTCCAACAAAGCACAAGCGTTACAGCAACACTCACGATCAACAAGATAGTGCTGGCCGCACAACCTGTTCGTGACAATCATTCGTTTGCACGCTCATGTGCGTCGGCGTTGTGGGAAGTCAAAGGATAGTCTCGTGACCCGGGACTAGTCCTTAGCAGAATGTGCGTCTGAACCGTTTGTGTCACCGATGTATCGCCTCTCTTCTATCAAACGTTTGTACATAATGCGATCTGTTGATCGATCGTCTTGCAGGACGTTCTGGCTGCCCCTGTGTCAACTGACGGGGGCTGCTGGATGACCATCCTGGGGCCTCGCGTGAAGGGCTCAAAGATCCGCGAGTGGGGTGACATCGTCGTGCGGGTCGCTCAGAGACCGTCCGAGCTGGCCGACTCGACAGGTCACCTGAAACTTCCCCTGGTGTTCCTTCGAAAGGCCATTGTGGACGCCCTGACGGCCTCTGCGGGGTCTCAGGGGAACGTGACTTCAAGGAAGGCCCTGCAGACAGACATGAACGCCCAGGTAGTGATCGACAAGGTCACTGAGGCGACGGGGGGACAAAAGGGCTCGGATGTTGTGGCCCGTGTATACACGAATGATTTGAATTACATGGAGGTCAATGAGAAGTTGGATGACACGGATGCCCTTCTTCGAGAGATCAGCGGTGTGCTCGATGGGCTTTACTCGAATCCGCCCGAGTACCTCAAGAAGCTCTGCTCTGCCGACGGGGGCTATCCGGACTTCCAGAAGGCTCTCTGTGACGTCCTGGAGGTCAGAAGCACCCGACACTCAGTGTGCGAACTGAGCTATCACAACGGAAATCAGGAGGACGAGGCGAACGTCTTCAAGCTGACCGTTGCCACTGAGGGAGGCCTGGTCCCTCCGAAAAGAGAATTGGAGATGGAGGCCAAGGAGGCCGAAGAGGCGTTACAGGCAGAGGCCTCGGGATCCCCCTCTCCAAAGAGACCCAGACCCCCCACCATGGAGAAGACCTCACTTGTCATGTACCTCATGGGAAGGTCCGTCTTTCTCTCTCTCTCTCTCCCTCTCTGCCTGTTCGTCTGTCAGTCTCTGAAAAGAAGAAGGAAGCGGGAAAGAAATGAAAATTTGTGTCCGAAAATGGAGCCAAGACTTCCTTCTGTAATCCAGAGAAGTGCGTATGGGCGCTCGTCATCCCTCGTTCTTCCTTCCTTCCTTCCTTCCTTCCATCCTGACTTGTAGAAAGAAAGATTATGCTTCTTTGTCAAAACGACCTTCTTGCGTGTGTGTGTGTGTGTGTGTGTGTGTGTGTGCATGTTTCGGTTGTTGTGGTCGTATTTCGCTTCCGCGCATGACTGTGAATCTTCTCTGTCGCCTCAGGAAATACGAGACGGAGATCGTCGGGAAGGGCGAGCACTACCGTCAAGCCCACGTGCCCCCCCTGGAGATCAACCTGAACTTGGGATTCTCGGGGAGTCGTGCGGAGACGATCAAAACGGCAGTGAGGGACACCATGGAGGGAGAGGTCCTCCAGGTGGACGTGTACGAGTACAAGGAGGACCCACACGACCGTCAGTAGAGTAGAGTAGAGTAGAATAGAATAGATCCATACCCAGAACAACAGATAAAATAATGAGACGAGAGCAACTAAAATCTGTGCAATGAGATGGGTCGCGTAGGCACATATGAATATCATGTCACATGTTTACGGATGTCCAGACATTCGTGCGTTTCCAGTTTGTACGTGTCTCCCATGCACAGAATGGGTCACATGATCCATTCGTGTAATCAGTCTTGAGAAGGACGGATCTGCATGGACCCGACGAGCTTTTTTTTTCAACATTCCGAAATGGACCTTCCGACGTAAAGCCCATCCAAACTTTGAATGTTCTTCGGGCTGGGCATGGGAAATTTTCTCCCTCGAAGAGAATTAAGCATGGGTATGATGGATGAGGGTGGATTTTGTCGGTGTTGTACTGTCTTCTTGTATTGCGTGCTGAATGCAGAGAAGCTCCAGCGCTTCGCCCGCCTGACAGGCCAACTGCCGATGTGCGAATTTCTCGACGGCTTCTACGGGAACACCGAGAAGAACATCCGCTCGTTGACCTCGAAGAATCACCAGATTGCTCTGCGCCCGATCGACTCGGACACCCGGGTGGATGCGGACAAGTACGGGTTTCTGATCCTGAACCTCTCTGGAAAGACAGAGACCCGAGGGATTCGGAACAAACCCATGAGTCCTGAGTGGATCTGCAGGGCAGCACCCTCGGCTCCCTACACCTCTCACAGCATCGCCTTCAAGAACACTCTCGAAGGGGGTCAGGGACCAGGAGGTGCGAGTGACTCTGTATCGACTGTCGATTCCAAAGCCGCAGAGAGTCTCGACGAGGCCCCAAACTTCGTCCAGTTGGATGTGTGGACCCTTCTCTTCCCCGAGAGCTCCGCATCCAGAAGCGGCCGAATGTTCTACGTCACCTTCCGGTCGGGGAACACGGTCGTGTCGACAGACCCGAGAAGAAGATTCTCCGATTGTGTGGGAATCCAAGGAGGGGGAACCAAATCGAAGCTCCTTGCCACAAAGGTTGGTGGTGCGACTGCAATGACAAAATCTCGTCTCGGTGTGTCCGGTCTGAACGCGAGTATGACCTCTAGAATGGGAGGAGACACTAAGGTCACTGCCACGAACTCTCTCCCTTACAACGGGACCCGACTCTTCCTCGCTCTCCCTCCTCACCCCGGACTGTACAAGTCCTTCTCTGGGAAAAGGGTGGTGGAGGCGATCCTCTGGGAGATGGACGAGCCGAAGACGTGTGATTTCGGGACCATGTCCACAAAGGACACGCCCCGAGAGCCCCGGATTTGGGGCAGGGACTTCATCCATCTCTCCGACTTCTCCCTCAACGAGACAGAGGAAAAGATGGAATTGGTGTTCCTCCCAGAGGCACAGTACCAGAAGGAGATGGGAGACGGAGGCTCGGCTTCGTATGAGAAGATGAGAAAGGCGGCAAGAAGCTCGGCAGGGCGGAAGGAGTCGGCGTCATTGACGATCGACATGACCATCAGAGACAAGGAGTGGGTGTATGCGAACGCCAAGACAGACACGGAGAGCGAAGTGTTCGTACAAGACAAGCTCCTAGTCGGATCCAAACTCCTCGTCATGTGTGAAAGGCCCCAGGTCTATCCGGTGGACGAGCGTGCCTGGCGTCGCCGTTTCCTCCCCCAGGGAGAGGATGAGGACTTTCCTGATGTCAAAGAGCTGGGATGGAAGCAAAATGAGAAAAAGTTTTTCGACTCAGGAGAGCTTTGGTCAGCCCCTTTGAGGGACCCCGCGACTCTGTGGGAATGGGAGGCTGGCGGAGTTGCGAAGGCGTTTGAGCCAAAGAATATTCCCGACTACTGCAGCGATGTGATTCCCCATAAATTCGTCATGCCGGTGTCGGAGCAGGAGCACGACAAGGCCGCCCTCCCAGGAATATGGCACCGAATTCTCCAGCAGAGGGTGGGGGGAACAGAGAAGTCAGATGCCGTCAGGTACCCTCCAGACAGCCTTGTCACCTCCCTCACACACACCAGAGAAGCGGTCAGTCCGTTCGCCTTCCCTCTGTTTCGGCTTCTCTCGCTATATCTCTCTCTCTTTCTCTCGCCCCGTGCGTGCGTGCGTGCGTGTGTGTGTGTGTGTGTCTGTGTCTGTGTGTGCGTTTGCGTTTGCGTGCGTGAGTGAGTTGATCTCTATCTTGCGTGCGTGCTGTTTGCTTCTCGTCTCGTCAGTACAAGTTTTTGGCGTTGCCCTCCTCTCCAAACTTCTGTCTTTATTTCTCGCACAGTCCCTCTGGTCCATGTGGCTCCCTTTGTCTCTCCTTTTTTCTCCATTGGGTGAATGGACAAATAAATGAATGGATGGACGGATGCAGCTCCCATGCACGCTCCTGGCTGTGTACCCGAACATGACTGCGGATGTGGCTGTTCCCTCTGAGGTCTGCGACAAGCTCTACGCAGAGGCGCGGAGCGGGAGGAAGGCAAAGCTCCAGCTGCAGGTACCCGGATTCCTCGATTTCTACAAGCGGATCATTCGGAGGGTCCACGTCTGCTGTCTCAAGTGAGTGAGTGCGGCCGGGAGTCTTTCAATAAATGAATGGATGAACGTGGGAGTGATCGAGTAAAAAATCAGGTTGCTTACCAGATGCCGAATTGCGATCGAGTCTCTCTCTTCTCCCATGTCTTCGTTGGCTCTTGACAGTGTGAGTGAAGTAGACAGTCAAACGTCCGGAGGGTGCGTGATCGTTTGGGTTCCAAAGAAGATTGGAAGGACGGCAGTCCAGGAAGAGAGAGAGAGAGAGAGAGAGAGAGATGGTAGTGTGTGGGGGGGGAGAATAGACAGACATATCCCTCCAGCATTTATCTGGTGCGTCCTTCCGTCTTTCCTTTTTTGAGTGCCAGAGTTGCCTCTCCTTGCCCCCCCGGGTTTCTTCATGTTACTCCACGCCTTTTTGTTTCGGCTTTTCATTGTGCGCCCCAGTTCCTGACAACTCCCTTCTCCCCCTCCCTGCAGGTCTCCCTTTGAGGCCGGCTTCAGTGTCTACGACGCGGAACTGAGGAACACCGACGATGCCACCAAGGACCTCCACGTAGAGTCAGTCAGTCAGTAGACAGAGCGAACGAGCGAGAGAGACAGAGACTGAGGTTTGGCATTCGATCGCAACAGGCCCCTGCAGGCATGCTCCGATGGAGAGAAGGAAGGAAGGAAGGAAGACTTGAAGAAGCGTTGGGTCTGAACTCTTTTATTACGCCCACGGTGTGTAAATTTGAGAAAAAGAGGGTTGTGGGCGATTAAAAAAATGGACACAGAGACCGAAAAAGACATCCGAGATTAATTCCCTCATCGCACATGCTGCCAACGCATTTTGGAAAGATGTACAGGAATTCGTCTCTCTTCGATTTACGTTTGTATGAGTGTGTGAGTGTCTGTGTTGCAGGCGGGACGGTGACCCCAAGAACGTCGCCTCCACGCACACGTACCGGAAGAAACTGCCGGTCCACGCTGGGCCCATCCCGATGGACGCCAACCCTGCCTTCGTGCCGTACGAATGGGAGATGAACCTCCACTTCAACACCAAACAGGAGATGGTCAACTTCGTCCGGGCTCTCAACCTGGGGGTCCGTCCGTCCGTCTGTCTGTCTGTCTGTCTGTTTCTTTTTGTTCCTTTCTTCGTATCACGTTTGAGTCTTTTGCTTTCCATGTCCCTGCTGCCTTCCTTTGTTGTTCTGGCAATTCGTTCTTTTCGAGTGTATGCCTTCTAGACAGGTCTTTCTAACCTCGACTACATTGTTCCGCTGCTTCATCGTTTTCCTTCGATCATTCGTTTGCCTGACTGCCTGACTGACTGGATGGGCAAATTGAAACTGCAGGTGCGCCAAGGTCACTTCAACGATTTGATGCGAATCCAGGAGATGAAGGACAGAGAGGGGGAGGCACGGGAACTCTCGGCCCACATCTGGACAGACCCCAAGAACGTGGGGAAGCTGGAGGTGACCGTGGTGGAGGCTCTGAACCTGAAAGACCCTGAGCAAGAGAAGGGAACCATGTGAGTCCCCATAGTGTCGTTCTGTCTTTCTCTCTTCCGTCCGTACTCGCGAGTGAAGGGGCAAAGCTTTCTTTCTTCACTCACTCCATTCCTCCATTTGCACTTTGGACCTGTCCTGCACTTTGCCATTCCTCCTGTGGCGTGCTTTCTTTCGCTTTTTCTCTCGGGGGGGTTCCCTCTGAGTCGTTGGGTCTTCACCTTCTCTGTCTACTTATCTGTTTATGTGTGAACATCCCTCTCCCTCTCCCCCCCCCCCTTTCTCTCTCTCTCTCTCTGTGTGTGTGTGTGTGTGTGTGTGTGTGTATGTGTGTGTATGCAGCAATACCCAGCTGAATGCCGTCTCAAAGATGGTCAAACCCTTCGTGCCCAATATGGACAAGAAGGTATCTGCGCGTGAGACAGTGGGAGGGAGAGAGACAGAGACAGACAGACAGATAGAAAGAGAGAGGGGACCCACGATTTATGGAGGAAAGGGCAGGTGAGGGACAAAACGGAAGAGAGACTATACTGAACGCGAGGAAGGAAACTTTGGGGAAAGAAGCGTACGCAACCACAAGATAGAAAACTGGAGAGAGGCAAAGCGACAGATGCAAAAAAAAAAAGAAGACGGAAGGAAGACCGCGTTCGTTTCTTGCAGAGCTCTAGTCAATCTAAAAGCACGAAAGAATTGAGTTCATTTATTTCCTCAGCACCCGCTTTTCTCCTCTCCTGTCCTCCATTCCTTCGCGTTACTTTTGCGATGCTCTCTCTTTGTGTGTGAATTGAATTGCAGTTGAAGGCCTACAGAGAGGGGAGGATTGACCCTCTAGTGACGATCCGTCTGAAGATGGACGGGGAACCTATCCCGAAGTCCTACGAGGGCTTGTGGAAGACCCCGACTATCAGAGGATCCGCCAACCCAAAGTGGTCTCTTCTTCCGGGGTGCAAGGTCGGTTGGGAGGGAGGGAGGCTTCCTTTTTTGCTTGATTGATTGACTGATGGGTTTTCTTGAATATCCTTCAATGAGCTTTGATTGTCGTTCTTGCCTGTTTTTTCTCTGTCTTTCTCCTCTTTCTGCTTCCAAATTACCCTTTTTCGTTTGTTCTGTTGCTCGGGCTGCGCGGATCGCAGAAGAGGCTAGGAGGGTGTCGCTTCTCCCGTGAATGGATGCACGCTTTGCAAGGGACAATTACCGTCTGTGCGTGAAGTATTTGTACTTCTCGCATTGATAACAACCAGGCAGCTAGCGGGGACAAGATTGAATGAATGAATATCGTAGATGGATATGATATCCGTCGATGCATGTGCATGATTGAATCTGGTCTGGCGGTCGGTCTGCCTGGTTGCTTGCTTGCAGGAGGGCGTGGTTTTCAAGACGCGCAAGATGATGATCCCCGAGGACATGATTTGTGAGATCATTGTGTGGAGAGAGAGAGACAGCGCGACGGCGACGTACACGAATCTGATGAAGGACGGACTGATGGAGCCTGTCGGGGTCTGCGAAATGAGGGTCTGTTCGTTCGTTCGTTCAATGCCAGATTGCTGGTTGACCTATCGCAAAACACGGTGAAAGGAGAAGAAACAAAGATAAGCCGAAAAAGAGCAGAGCAGGGTCACCTGCATAAGTGAGGTGCCCCCTTCCGTGGTGATCTGTCTGTGTCCTTTCCTGCCTCCTTCCTTCTTGTTTCTTTGACCGTCACTCAAATGGATTCTTCTCGTTCTTCCCGGCCTCCCTTGGTTCTTTTTCTGTTTGAAGACCCTCTCTTTCTCTGTGAAGGAAAAGTAGCTGATTGTGCTTGTCAATGGCCGATAGAAGAACAGCGGTGCCCTGACATCTATCCCGTCCATCATCTCTTCTGTTGCCTGTTGCTCATGCATGCATGCAGGTGCGTGACTTGATGAACCACACGGAGCCTTTCAAGAACCTCTGGAGACTCATCCGGCCGATCGACGAAGGAGGCCTGGGGTTCGTTGTGGATGACGCCATCTCTACAGGGGAGATCCACTTTATGACCAGGTAGGTAGGTGTATGTATGTGTTTGTGTTTCAACCGGGTGGACCACCCACCGCAGTACCTGTTGGCTCAGTAGGGAGTCCGGGCCCCTTTCTCTTTTTCTGTGTCCCTCAAACGCTCCCCTCTCTTCTTGCTTGTGAGTGAATCACTGGCATCTAGGCTGAGAAATAGAGGTCTTTCCACTGCGCTCCATTTGTCTGCTTCTGCCTCTTAAGATCCACCTCTACATACTTTACTTGTACGCTCATGGGCTTCCTTTCCTTGCACACATGAACGGAGTTGAATGAATCAGAATCACTCACCTACCTACCTGTCCTTCCATTCTTCCCTCCCTCCCTCCTTGTCTGGCCGATCGAGGGCAGATTCAAACCGGAGGACAGCGGTGCGCTCATCTCTGCCGGGGGGGTGGAGGCGGCCTCCGCGGCCCAGTACCTGTACATGCGTCTGGAGTCCACTGGCAGGGTCAGGGATCCCTTCGGCGTGCCTGTCCTCCAGGGAGACTTCGACCCCAACCTGGTCTCTTTCCAGCCTCGGGTGCAGGTGGGTAGGTGGCTGAATTAAGGGGAAGCAAGGGAGGGAGGGTAGTCGCGACGCAGAAAGGTGGTGCGTGAGAAGAAGAATGAAATGCAGCCGAAAAGATGAGCTACTTCAGACTACCACGCATCGCATCCTCCCTCCTCGAGTCGATGAGCTTTTCCGTTCTCCTCTCGTTATCACATACTGTTTCAACTTCATCCCTATAGATTGATCCATTTTCCTGTTCTTTGACGGCCTGACTAATTCACAGCAGATCGGATAAAGAATCGCATCGGGGCTTGCTAGATCATTAACCCGTTGTCTGGATATGACCGTTACTGGTTGACCGTTTGATTTGCTGATCGACTGACTGACTGTCTGTTTTCAGGATCTGATGTGGAAGCGCGCGCCCAACGCCGACATCGACAGAGCCGTTGACGCCCTCGTCTCCCTAGCCATGAAGCCGCCTGCGAAACCAATGCCGATGTTCATGTACGAACAGGTTGGTCAGACACGCACAACACAACACGCACCCCGTTCCTGTGCCTGTTCCTCCGGTCATTAATCTCACGCCATCGCGCGGCCTATTTGCGTCTCCACCAGCGCCACACCCCACAAACAAGACGCACGCTCGGCTTTTGCAACACGAAGCTTTTCAGCTGCGCCTTTCTCGGTGTGGATTCAGTAAGGTCACTTCTCCCCTTTATTTCCCACTCCTTGTCTGCCCCGCCGCCCTTTTCTTTCTTTCTTTGTTGCAGGAATTGAAGGAGAAGATCCTCCACATCTCCGCTCACTACATGTGCCAGGGAGAGAAGGCAGCCGACAAGTGGAGGCAATTCGAGGCAATGCTCCAGGGGGCAGGCCTGAACAGAAACGCGCTGCCGAGCCTGGTGTAAGTTGAAGTGTGTGTGTGGTGAGACTATCAGACAGATCTTTTTGAAAACACTCCGCAAACATAGGGAGAACAGAATCCAATCGCCAAGCCTTCTGTAAGCCACAGAAATTGTGATGATGATCGGATGTGAATCGTCAGCCGGTCGCCTTCGTGTAAAGCGAAGCAAAGAAAAGACACAGCCAAAGAGAAGGAGGGGCGTAGACTTGCACTATAAGGCCGTGTGCAGTACAGGGCGAGAAAAGAACTAAAACAATAAAGAAAGAAAGTCTTAATTTGCGAAATGTCTCTCTCTGGAGTGATGCGCTGTGTTTTTTTTTCATGCAAGAATGAATGTATGCATTCACCGGGTCATGAATGCACACGGACCGAAACTTTTTGTCCTTCTCTTTCCGGATTTGATAAGAGATTTGCCATGCATCACTGTCGCCTTCCTTCTTGCAGAGGTGCCTGGTCTACTTCTAACGCCAACCTGCCGCTGGAGGAGGGGAGGAACAAAGAAGAGGAAAAGGTCATGTACGAAAAGCTGCAGGAGGTCCTCTCTTGCGGGTTCCCCCCCAAGATGAGGGGATATCTGTGGATGCTCTTTTCGGGAGCGTACCAGATCAAAGACCCTAGCAAGTACAGGGAGTGTCTCTCGCAGGCAAGAACGTGAGTGGGAGGGGAGAGAGAGAGAGAGAGAGAGAAGGGAGCAGCCCGACAAGAAGTGAAGTGAGGCATCTAGGCAGGAGCAGTTGGGGATTTGCACATTGCAGAGAGAGGGAATCCACAATGAAGAAAGAGAGGGGGGGTTGTGAGGATGGACTGATGTGTTTGCAAAAGGGGGATGAAGTGGGGCGAGATCGTAGACTCTACATTGAATGAATTTTGAGAGAAGGGGCGAAGATGGGTTTCGTCGCCGTTGTGGAATCGTCCCGGTTTCTGCATGTCTTTCTGTGAGCTCTTTATGTCTTTTTCCCCTTTTCCGCATTTGTGTGTGTGTGTGTGTGTGTGTGCAGTCAGTCTTTCGCGCAACAACGGCAGGTGCTGGAAGACCTCCAGGTCCTCTCTGCAATGGACATTCCTGGCACAGGGTTGTTGAAGGACAAATTCCAGAAGGCACTCGAACAGGCCAAGGAGGTCTGCACGGCGTTTTTGTTCTTCAACGCTACACCCGCGATGTACACGCAGAAGCAGTGCGTTCCCCTCCTTTACTCCTTCTCAATCGCGCAGTTCGCTCTCTACGCCCTCCTGCCCCATCCGGATGCTCCGGAGGAAAACACGATTGAGGGGATGACTCCTGAAGATGTCTTCTGGCTGATCATTGCCCTCGGCGGCTCCTCCTTCAACGGAATTCTGTCTTCCTACTGGGGGAAACCACAGAACCGAGAAGGGGAAATGGACGAGCACACACTTCTGGCACCCGAAAATTTTGCCCCCCACCAGCTTCCCTCTGTTCTTCGGAATCACGGTATGGGAGGTCCTTTGGCGGGTCCCTCAGGGGCTTCCTACGACGTCTTCCTCCTTGAGTGCTGTATTGCCAAGCATCTAACTCCGGTTTGGAAGAAGATGTACGCCCTCGGCTTCTGCCTCTTGGAGGTCTTCTACCCCGCCTTCATGAGCTGTTACGCGGGTATGATCCCCACGCACTGCCTGGTGCGTCTTTGGGATCAACTGATGGTGGAGGCCTACGACAAGGCAACGTACCCCTACACGGGCAGACGGGTGCTGATCAACTTGGCGTTTGGGGTGATTGCACAGAGCGGCACCGTGCACGACCTCTCGAATGCAGACAACGCAAGGCAGTGCCGTCGGGCCTTGGCATGCGCTTTCGCACAGCTCACAGACTACTCGAAAATGGTTGGCGCTTTGCATCTCTTAGCCAGGCAGTCAGACTGCAAAGAGAAACGTTTGGTTCTCAAGGAGAGACTAACACAGGGACTTACTGACAAGAGAAGAGAGGCCAGAAAGTCAAGGAAAAAATCACAAAAGACCTTTAGTTTTCTTTTCTCCCCCCTTTCGTCTTGTTGCCGAGGCGCAAGAGAAGAAGAGAGACAAGAATGAACTTCGATGAATGAAGCAAGGAAGGCGAAGGGAGTCTGCTTCCGTTCTTTTCGTCTTCTTTTCTCATTCGAAGACCGTCTCTGACTCCCATTTGAATTCCGCCCCCTTTCATTTTATTTTATTTTATTTTATTTCATTTCAATGAATGAATGAATGCAGTACGCTCTGATCGAGTGGGCCGACCAGCAGCTGTGGGTAAACCAAGCGCAGTACATGGAGGTGGACGCGATGTTCAAGAAGAGGCAGAGGGAGTGGGCGAACTTCTACCAGTGCTTTGAGGCCTCGAACATTGCGGTGAAGGACTTGCTCTACCAGAATCAGAGATTCCAAATCAGAATGGACGCCCGATCGGTCGGTTAGTCAAGTCACTCAGTGTGTGAGTCGGTCAGTGAGTTGGAAAGTCGACGCAGGAGTGCGTCTGTCTGTCTGTCTGTCTGGTTCTCGTTCTGTATGTATGTCTCGTCGCATGTCTTCTCACTGTGCCCCGAGTGGAAAGTGCAGATATTTTTTGACCATACCAGCTGGCAGTCTCCTGAGAGACACGACTCTTCTTTGTCGTCGTCTGAGATGAAAAGATCTCTTCCTTTCATTCTTTCTGTTGCTGGAGTTCCCGTTATGGAGGGCGAAAGGGGCTCCGCATTCTGATTCCGGCGGTTTCTCTAGGCTAGTGAAACGTATCAGAGAGAATCTGTTGACGTGATCCTTGATCTTTCACTTTCGTCACCTTGTTTGTACCTGCAGGCCCAACAAGGAGAGATGCCGAAGGGGTTGACAGCCAACGACGTTAGCAAGGTCCTGACTCTGTTCCAAGACAAGTACATCCTCGCCCCCAAGGAGCAGCAGCTGAAGGGAGAACCCTTCCCGAAGCCCCGGCAGAAAGGAGGAAGCAGATGCGCACCCTGGGCCAACATGCACCGCACCGTGCCTGCTCAACTCAGCGAAGCCCTCATTCCCCCCTCCGAGAAGGCACTCGTGAAGAGGGGTCTCGACCTCTTCATGCCATATGGGGTCCTCACTCAGGTCAGTCAGTCAGTCAGTCAGTGAAGTATTCGGACAGATAGAGGGTTGGTGGTGCAGAAAAGCAAGAGAGTGTGCGTGTGTGCATATTTGTCCCACCATTTGAGCATGGACTTCCAGTGAAGAAGATTCCCGTTTCAGCTGCTGAAGTGTCTGTGTGACTTTGAGGCTTTTAGGTGTCCGAAGCGATGTCCCATTCGCCGCAACTTTTCTTCTACAGTCAATATTTTCAGGGGACTGGAGTGCGTCTTTCGCATAAAATTGACCTGCATGGCGTTCCTTGCCTTTGCATCTGGAGCTCTCTCTCTCTCTCTATCTATCTATCTCTCTCTCTCTCTCTATCTATCTATCTCTCTCTATCTCTCTCTCTCTCTCTCTCTCTCTCTATCTATCTATCTATCTATCTATCTCCCTCTATCTATCTATCTCTCTCTCTATCTCTCTCTCTATCTATCTATCTATCTCTATCTATCTATCTATCTCTATCTATCTATCTCTCTCTCTATCTATCTATCTATCTCTCTCTCTCTATCTATCTATCTCTCTCTATCTATCTATCTATCTGTTTGTTCCCTCCTCTGACCGCTGCCTGCCTGCAGGAGTTGTCGATGCACATGCCCAATCCGTATGCATTCTACAACCCGTCAGTAGAGGGATGGATCGGGGGGGATAAAGGCAAAAAAGAGGAGAATGCAACCCGGCCACCGTCAAAAGCTGCCATTTTCCCTTTCTAAATGCATTTCCTCGTTCGAGCCTCTCTCCATCTTGTCTTCATGGATGATTCAGCTAATGTCCTCTTTCGTCAGTCTTGCTCGCTCCATCTGATCTTCTGATATGATAGCTTTGCATGCATCTTCTGTTTCTCGCTGCCGGAAGTGCACCCCTCAATGATAGGATGACGCTGATCGAGTGCCGGCCCATTTGTATCCATCCATGTCTTCGTACATAATATTGAAAAAAAAGAAGATAAATTGATATGTGTGCAGGCTCCAATTCCAAAAAGGCCCTCCAGGGAGAGAGGTTCGGTTCTTCCCGTCCCACCTCTTCCTCCCAGAGGCAGAGTTCATCTCGACGATCAACGAGCACCTCCCTACTTGGATGCACATGGCGCCACAGGCCCACAATGCCTTCACTGCGAACACGATCGACAGCTGTGAGGGCCCCGAGCAGATCATGGACAGGCGAATTTCCGTGCACGAATTCCTCACCGGACTCATTATCTGCTGTGCAGGTCAGCTGGGGGGGGGGGGGGGGGGAATTTTGTGTGTGTGTGTGTGTGTGTGTGTGTGTGAGGGAGGGAGGGAGGGGGATCATCTTCGTGTTTGTGGACGTCTGCGGGTGTACAGCCTGTCTGAGTGTCACCCTTACGAAAAGTATGCGGAAAGACAGATCGAACTTTTGCCGCCGCATGACCAGAAGAAAGTGCCTCCCAGCCCGTGTGCTCCCTCCCACTCTTGTGTCTCTCTCTCTATCTTTTTGACCGTGGACAAAAAAAGAAAACAAACAATTGAAAACATCCAACGGACGATTGTACGTACTTGCAGGGAGTTTGGGAGAGAAGGCCGATCTCCTCTTCAAATTGTGGGGCACGAAAGGCAAGCCAATTGGAGCGTCTGAGACCACCCAGAGGTGGAATTTCTCGGTGGCCAGAGCGATGCTGGAAAGCGAGAGTGAGGGGAACAAGCCGGCTCTCAACAATGGTGAGAAAACGAAGAAAAAATGTTCTCCCGTCTGTACGCTTTTGGCTCTTTTCTCGCCTTGTCACTGGTTCTTTCTTTCATCTCACTCCTTTTCACTCTGTTTGTCTTTTTCGACCAAACGATGCAGCGAGACAGACACGAGAGGTTCCAGGATACGCAGTCGTACGGAAGCACTCTGCCTCTTTTTTCCGGTATTCGTCACCTCGGTAACTCATGTTACATTTTCCTCGACCCTTTTTTAAAAACACTTTCCTCCTTGCCTTTTCAACTTGGTTGCTTGTGTCTTCTTTCAGGAGGTCTCGAGCGAGGTGCCCGGCCTGCTCTCCAGATGACATTTGTGAACGCGAGTAAGAAGGAGGTGCTGGGTGTTGCGTACATTCAGGACTTCTCAAAGGGCATCAGCGAAGGAGGAAGTCGGTGGGCAGAACTCACACAGAACATCGTGCAAGATGGCAGAGGCGGGGAGCCTGGTGAGTGACCTTGTGTGCGCACAACTGCTTTTCCTTTTTTTGAAGCGGCCTCATTACTGTTTCTCTTAACCCGATTCATGTCTTTGTGTGTTTTCTCAATCCGTGCGTGTATGCATGTGTGTGTGGGTGTGCGTCTGTGTGCGTCTGTGTGCGTGTGCGTCCGTGTGTGTGCGCGCGTCCGTGTGTCTGTTCTCTCTCGTTGACTGCCCCTTCGTCGCTGTTCTGCCTTAGTTGAGCACTACAGGAATGAGGGTCGCGTTGAGTAAAGCGGTCGACTGCTTTTCTGATCGCGCTTTGTTTGTTTCGCCTTCTTTTCTCTTCCGGTGTCATGTGAATCATGATCTTTAAGCTTTCTCCATATTCACAACCTCCCTCCCTGCCTGCCTCTGCTCTCCCTCTCACTGCCTTCCTTCCTGTGTCCCTGGGTTTTCTCGTTCGAGGCTTCAGGCTCTGGAGCTATCATTGGAAAAGCAGAGATCCACTTCCGGTTCACCCCTCACCAACAGTTCCGCCCTCCCCCTGCGCCTGAGTCGAACGACAGAGAGGCCCACGCATCGAGAGAGCCTGAGAAGGATTCCTTCGTGGGTGGCGTCCTTGGCCTCTGGGTAGGTTTTTTTGGCTGGCGTGAAGGTGCATGCATGCCTCTCTATGTCGCTCTGTCTCTTTGTTGGTTGGCCCCTTGGTCGATGGATAGCTAGGTTAGTTCAGTAACATATTGTGTGTCCATTTGTCGTTGCTGTCTATCTCTTTTTGTATACGCGCAAGTGAGTCTCTTTTGCAGGCAGGGGGCCTCTCTCAGATGTTTTGTTTCTGTTTGTATTGCATCGTTCCTTCTTTTCTATTTTGATTTGATCTTTCAGGTGAAGGAAGCCGAGTTCTACACGAAGGTGGAGACTCCTGTGAAGGTGGAAGTCGCGTGCCTGGACCGTTGGGGCCGAATGAGCAACTACAGGATCAACCTGGTCGACACACTCACGACAATCAAGACGGCGTCAGTCTGGGTAGTGGTTGGAATCTGTTTTTTCCAATTTCTGGGCATGCGCAAATCCAAATGAATCGATGAATCGGGAAATTTCACCGCAAGGAGTAGCATGAGACCTCCTAACTTCCTTCTTTCGTTACTTTCTTCGGCCCCGAGCTTCGCTCGCGAGACCTTTTTTTCCTGTCTCTCTCTCTCATTTTTGCTTTCTCTTTCGCCCTTTTCATCTAATCTCATTGCCGTTCATCTCCCTCCGGTCTGATTCTCTGGATACGTATGGACATGAGAGAAGATTTTTCGCTTTGATTTTCTTCTTTTGCTCAACTATCTGCATCTGTAGTGCAACGGAAGAGAAAGAATGTGAGAAGAACGTTCAGATTCAAACTCACAACAAATTCGGAAAGAGAAGAAGGAAAGGAAAGAAAAAACAATTCAGGCGGACGAGCCCTATTTTCCTCTTTGTCTTCCTCAGCACGTACGTATTTTTGTTTCTCTTTCTCTCTTCTTCTGTCTCCCTGACTCTGTTCTCTCCCCCCCCTCAGGATGCAAAGATTCCGCACCAACCTGGGCGGTTCTCCTGCGCGGTCGGCCGCCGGTTCTCCTACGTCGGCCGTCTCCGCAATCTCGGGAGGAGACGGGCCGCTGTCGCTCTACAAGAACCCGGGGGGGAAGCAGAAGCACAAGCACTGCGATGTCTGGGTGCCTGCGCAGGTGGCCCGGCCGGGCGGCAACGATCCCGACTACATTGAGCTCTCCGCTGTGCGGCACATCACCGCGCAGATTCTGTCCAGAGCAATGCACTACTGCAGCAACAGACAAGCATTCTCGATCTCGGACAGCGCGTTCTCTCGGTTCGGTGTTGTGCCAGCCATCCGATCGGCCACCTTGATTGGCTCCACAGGAACAAAGGACGTGAGTCAGTCCGGTCGTTTTTTTTTTCTCGCGTGATCGATCGACCATTCGATCGCTCTTTGACTTCCTCCCGCGTTGCCACTATTTCGGTTCACATCTTTTTCTTTTATATCCGTTCAATTCTGTCACTCCCTATTTTACGTATCCCACGCCTTCCCTTTTTTTCATACATACATACATAAGTCGTTTTTTTTTTCCTCGCGTGATCGATCGACCATTCGATCGCTCTTTGACTTCCTCCCGCGTTGCCACTATTTCGGTTCACATCTTTTTCTTTTATATCCGTTCAATTCTGTCACTCCCTATTTTACGTATCCCACGCCTTCCCTTTTTTTCATACATACATACATACATACATAAATATATATATATATATATATATACATATATATATATGTATATACTCTCCACTTCAAAGATGATCGCACAAACGCAGGGGCAAGCGAAAGGTTTGTGTCGCTGCGCTCGTTCAAGAAATTTGGCCATAGTCCGCCTGTCTGGGTGTGTATGTGTCCGTGTCTGTCCGTCGTCGAGTTTCTCATATTTGTACTGTCATTACGGTCAGAACCAGACATTTCCTTCCGATTTCTCACCTCTGCGTACAATCGCCTACTAGTTGATTTTGACGACAGAGCACAAGATATGAGTTTAAAACTTCTGCGTGTACAAAGATGGATGACTGCAGTAGAGTCAATACGTGCGAAGAAAACGGATTGGAACGCTCAAGAATGTTGTTGTGCTTATTTTGTTTTCTTGCCCGCAGGTGACAGAACAAATGGTGAAGTTCTGGGAGAGGGAGATCTCGGAAACGGGCATTGTTGATCTGATCTTCACCAAAAAGGAAGTGGAGGCAGAGAGGCAGGACAAGGGTCTAACCGGTCTCTTCACGGGCACGCTGAAGAGAAACGACCTCAAATTCATTCTCGGACCGTCTCTGAGCTACTCGTGGGCAAGCGAGCTCAAGTGAGTAAGTGCACAAACAAGTGGTGACCATCGAGCCTTTCTTCGCTTGACCTGTACTTTCCATTCAGTTTGTCTCCATTCCTGGTTTCTTTCATATTTCTTCAGGACCTCTCGATCGCATTTTGTCCCCTTAGTTCCCCTTCTTCCCTCCCATCTCTCTCTCGTCGTTGACCTCTTTCGGATCGAGGGAACGTTTACTTTGATTCAAAGTCGCTTCTCTCTCGGCTACATTTTCTTTCTTTCCTTCTCTCTTTCTTGCAGACTGTACGTGACTGAGGGAGGGTCGGGTGAGCGAAGGATGCACGCGATCCCTGTGAAGGACGGGAAACTGGACTGGAAACCCGAGAGCTACCAGGAGTTCCAAGTGCCTCTGCAGAGCCTCCACGCGGAGGTGCTCGACAAGGAGAACTTCATCGCGGCTCTCTGTTCCTCTCCCCTCTTGTCGGAGGCTCTGAGAAGATTCTCGGGGATCGAGCCCCTGAAGATTCACACTCCCGCAGTCGAGTGTGACGTGTATCTTCCCATGCAGGTAGGTCTGCTGGGGGGCAGGGGGCAACCTTTGCCTGTCTGTCTGTAGTTCTGTGTGCCTGTCTGTAGTTATGTCTGTCTGTGTGTCTGTCTGTAGTTATGTGTGTCTGTCTGTAGTTATGTCTGTTTGTTTGTTTGTTGGTGGCGTTGCACGTGCTTCTCCGCTGTGTGGGGATGATTGATTGATTGATTGATTGATTGACTGATTGATTTGGGTGCATGCATGCAGTCTGCTGACGAGGAGCTTGTCCAGATGGTCCAGGCCAACCAGAGAGTGTTGATGGAGATCTGGGATGGGAACCCGGCCAGCGGTCTGTTCATCTTTCTGTCTGCTTCTGTTTTGGTTTTCCTGTCTGAATGTCTCTCTCGGTTTCTTCCCCCCTCTTCCTCTGTTCCTTTCTTGGCTTCTTTCCTTCTTCCTTTTCTTCTTTCTTTGTGTTTGCGTCCGTCCGGCTCTTTACCTTTCTGCTGTGCTGCAAAATAGAACGGGTGGGTGGGTACACGCACTCTAGAGAGATGACTTAGCGGTAGAGCAGATCAGACTGATGGGTGATGGGTGTATGGCCGAATAACGAGTGTGTGTGGATGCATGGGGGATGGACGCAGACCTGATGCCGGGACACCAGAAGAACGTCGACAAGCAGTGGAGGCTCGGTAGGGATCCTACCCTCCTTGGAGAGTGCTGGCTGCCCAACCTTGCCAGCATCGCGGGGCGGACTGAGTCCTTCACACTCGATCTGCAGCAACCAACAAAGGAAACTGACACGTCTTCGCACAGGTCGGTCAGTTGGGGGAAATTGTTGAGAGAGAATCCATCGGTAGGTGTGGAAGGCTGCTTGGGCTCAGTGATCGAAAAGCTCATTTTGTTTTTTCATTCTATCTTTGTGCTGGAGATAGATCCCCATAGACTGAAGGAAGAAATATTTGTGCGAAAGAAAGCAGATGAAATCGCGAGGTCTTTTGACACTCGTCTCCCTTTCGTGTTCTCTCTCTGTTCATTTGTGCGAAAGAAAGCAGATGAAATCGCGAGGTCTTTTGACACTCGTCTCCCTTTCGTGTTCTCTCTCTGTTCCAGTTTGCAATATCATCATGATGGTTCATCACTTCTACACTGATATCGCGACACACATGTGTTTTTATTTGCATTTTTCCTGATAGTCTGCCGTTTCTTTTTACGTTCTTTGGTTTGTTCATCATTTTTTCAGGTTCGGGGTCGAAAAGGTTTGGCCGCCCAAATTCAAAAATGTGAACGCTCCTTCTCTTGGAAATGTCCTGGTGAGTCTGTCTGTCTGTCTGTCTGTCTATGTCTGAGTGGAAACGTCCTGGTGAGTCTGTCTGTCTGTCTGTGTCTGAGTTTGGCTGCCTGTCTGTCCGAAGCACATCATCTGTTTCTTTCTTTATCTGTCAGTGCGTGGATTCGTGAGCGACCCCCCCCCCCCC
>JAHBMJ010002432.1:3845-21441 GCA_018398765.1 Chromera velia | reverse complement strand
CCTCTCTCTCTTTTTCTCCACCTTTTTCTCTCGCTGGGTGAATATGTAGATGGATGGCTGAATACGTAAACAATGTCCGATTCTGCGTGAGTGATTTTGGGGCAGACCACTCAGGGAGGGTCGACTCTTGAATGATCAGTTTGTTCCATTTATCTATTTACCACTTCGTGAGTTGCCTGCGTCAAGACTCATCTCGAGAGGCGTGATTGTCAGAAAGAATGAATTTCCTATTCCCTCTTCCCCATTCTCTTCCCAGGTCCGTTGCAAGTGGGAGCTTCCGGGCAAGGACGAGAAGGGAATGCTGGAGTTTGAGGGTCGACCTGTGGGCAGAATGACACTGAAGCTGGAAAGGGCCAACAACCTCAGGATGGTCGACGAGGACGCCAAGCAGTTCCCGAACCCGTACGTACGTCTTTGGGTCTTCAACGCTGAAGCGCAACGGTGGGTCGGTCGGTCGGTTTCTTCTGTTCTCTTCTGATCGCACTCGATGGGATGCAAGCAGGACTTTCGTTGGGAGATCGCCTTCTGAACGGATCTGCGGACTTTCCATTTGTCTGCCTTCAGTCTTTTTTTAGTTATCATACCTTAACTTCAGTGTTTTTCTTTGTTTGTCATAGATCTCGTCAACAGAAAAAAAGTGATACACGAGCACATGCTTTTCCGTCTCTTTACGTACGTCTTTATTCGCGTGTGTGTATTTGCATTTCTTTCTGCAGGTGGGAAACTGCGAAGACTCTGAAGAACAAACGGATGGAAGAGGTGGAGGTGAAGGTGATGACGAAGACGAACGACCCTGTTTGGGACCAGACTCTGTTCCTGGACCTTGAGACTGGACAGGGCACCGTGGATGAACGAATGAAGGACAACATTGCAGAGGCCACCAAGGGAAAAGTGACTGCCCAAGGTGGGAGTGAAGTGGGCAGACAGAGAGGGAGAGAGTCTCGATTCTTTTTTTGGTGTGTGCGTTTCCCTCCTTTCGTCTTTGTTTAAATCTTCCTCCCTTCCTTCGTGTTGTATGGCTGTCTCTGTCCCTGACTCTCGCTCGCTCTCTCTCTCTCTCTCTCTCTCTCTCTGTGTGTGTGTGTGTGTGTGTGTCTTTCTCTTTCACCAGAAAGTCCTCTCTTCGTGGACATTTAATTTTCATTCTCCACATCCATGAATCTCTCCCTGTGCCCTCCCTTCCTCCCTGGCTGCATGCAGCAAAGAGCAAAGCGAAGGCAGAGGAGGTGAGGAAGTTCTGGGAACAACAGGTAGTCATCCGGTTCCGAGACAGACCTTCTCAGCAGGACGGCATCGAGGCCTCTCACGGGTATTCGTTGACTCTCAACGATCCGGTGCGGTCCATCATCAGCAAATCCGACAAGGCCGCAGAAGATCTCTCCAGGGCAGAGAAGGCTAGAACAGGGGTCAGTCAGTCAGTCAATTAGCCAAGACCTTGTGTCGCATGTAATCAAGTCTCTTCTTGTTGGAATTTTATGGCGATTCGCGGTTTCTCGTTGTGTGGTCGACCGTGTGTATCAAAAAGGCTTGCTTTTTCGAGTTTGTTTGTTTTTTCATCCCCTGATGCGAATCTGAGAGTAGAGTAGAGTGAAAAAGAGAGGAGACGTTCGAATGAGCATCAGAGAATCTCCAAGAACAAATGAACGAATGAAGGCAAAATCAAGCAGAATCAACGAATGAAGGCAAAATCAACGGATGGATGACATGCATATTCATGCATGCATGCAGACGAAGGATGCCACAAGGTTCGACGGCTTCCAGCTGAACTCCAGATACATTCCGCTCATCTTTGAGCCACCTGCAAAACTGAGAGGAAGGGCTGCGGGGGGTGTGCACGGTCAGTTACGTCTCTCAGAAATTTTAGCATGACTGTCTTTCGGCGTGCAAGATTGTTTTCCTTCGTATGCCCCCGGCCGTGTTCTTGTATCCCTCTGCTCGCTTCGTTGTGTTGAGGCAACATTTTTCAGACAGGCCTCGAGCCATATGACGTCTTCTCTCTTTTAGAAACATGGGTCAAAAAGGAACTGACGCGGGAAGAAAAGACGACATGGGCAGGCAGTAGCTTCGTCCGAGCTGCACAAGTCCATTCGTTCCGCTCTTTCCGAATCCGTTCACCTGTCTCATTTCTTCCATTGCTTCTTCCTGCTCCCTTCCATTTCCCCTTTCCCTTTGCAGGCCAAGCGCAAAGCCGGCAGCTGGACCTCGATATGTTCGAGGCCTTCAGAGATGAAAACAACTGGGTACCCCTTGACCCCAACCTCCCCCTGTCACACTACCAGATGAAGTACGGACTCGGCAGGGGTGCACAGGGCGGGGGGATTCCGATGATCAAAATCATTGAGCCCCTCAAGTCGTACAGAAAGAAGAACAAGCACTTCGACGCGTTCCTCAGAAAGAAGAAAATAGAGGCATGGAATGAAGTAAGTCACTTTCGCGGCTTCCCTTGAGTACAAAAGACAAAGAACACAACCAGCTTCAGGGAAAGTGAAGAAAAACACAGAAAGGCAAGCGAAGGGAAGGAAATCTCGATCTCCTTGGAACTCCAGTGAGACAGCTTGGTGTGTGTGTGGGGAGGGGGGGGGAAGGAGAGCCTGGGAGAGACGGAGAAGAGAGGATGGAGGGGATGCGGCGGATGCCGACAAAAAAAGAGAACATGCAAGGAAAAGCGAACCACAAAGCACAATATTGAGAGAGACTTGAGCATAGTCGCACTTATGCAAGCGTCTTATTCCTTTTTTCCTGCTTCTGACTCCACCTGGGACTTCACTGGCTCCTTGCTATTGAGATATGAGTCCATCGTTGTGAATTCCTGTCTGTTCCCTTTCCTTCCGTTTGCTCGTTGATCGACTAGCATTCTCCTCCTTGATCTACCTCTTTGCCTTTGTTGTCCTTTCTGCAGGTTGCGGAGCTGGATGTGGACGCTGTGAGTAAGACGGTGGCAACCAACGATGACTCCAATGCCTTCGCCCATGTGCTCTACCAGCACCCCGACAAAAGCTTCGAGTGGAGACCCGCGATCGTCGAGCACTTCGATGAGGAAACCCACAAAGAGCTGCAGAAATCGGAAAAGAAAGAGCCGAAACCGGAACTGAGGAGGCAGATGCAGGGTGCAGACCTCTGGAGTGCCCGGGTGCTCAGCTGTGAGCCTTTCCGTTGGGCTCCTCTGAAGGACGACATGGTTGTCTTCGCCGCTCAAAAACCGAAAATTCTGGGAACTTCTCTGGTGGCAGAGGAGGACGCCGAGAGGGTCTGTCTGTCTGTCTGTCTGACTGTCTGACTGTCCGAAAGAAAGGAAGCGATTCGGAAAAAGTGAAGTGAAGAAAAGACGATAGAGTCTGTCTGTCATGAAGAAGGGGAGGGAACGAAACCATACAGTCTGTCTGTCTGTCTGTCTGTCTTGTGGGTCGTCTATGTATTTGTGTCTTTGTTCGTGGGTAGACGGAAGAAGACAGATGAAGGGTGCAGGTTCTGCACCTTTCTTTCTCTCACATTTTGAGTTGTGTGCATATTCTGCATACTCCTCTCTCTCTCTCTCTCTCTCTCTCTCCCTCGTTGCTGCGCAACGTGCAGGTGAGGATGATGTACGACGACCGAATCCCTCCGGAGAGAATTGTCGTCGCTCTGAATCAAGAGCGCAGGGGGGAGTTCAAAAAGAAGAAGGACAAGGGAAGGACGGAAAAGGCACCAAGAGAGATCACGTACAGAGAGGTCAGTCTGTCAGTGCAGGGCACCTCAAGAAAAACTTTTCTTTGGAATGAATGAATGAATGAAGGGATTGCAATGAGCAGTCTGCATGCCTCCCTGGCCGAATGACGGACCGGCTCTTGTTTCACTTCACTTCTGCGCGATCGTGTGTGAAGGAGCGAACATGGCTTCCGCCCCCCCTTTCTTTCTTTCTTTCTTTCTTTCTTTCTCTACTTTTCTGATTCACTCGACTGGCTGTCTGACTGACTGTGTGTCTGTCTCTCCTATGTCTCCCCGCTTGACTGACTTGACTTCTTCCGACCGTCTCCCTCTGACTGCGACTGGGTATGGAATGTGCAGGTGAAAGCGATCATCGACGACTACAACAAGGAGAAGATGAGGTCTCAAATGATCGGAAAGTGAAGGACGACAGCCAGAAGGAAGGAACGAACGTTGGAGAGAGACATGCAGAGAGAGAGGGAGGGAGAGACTTTTCAGGGATGGAGGAAAAAGGATTCAGGGCGAAAGAGAAGGACAGGGGGGCGTCGATAGACATGTTCACGTAAGCTTCCTTTCTTTTCTGCTCTGTGCTACACCAGTGGGCAATTCACGTATTCGTTTATTCACTCTCTCTCTCTCTTTCTCTCTGCGTTGCTGAAGGGTGGGAGGGCGGGGTGGGGGAGGAGAGGAGAGAGCAGTGAGAAGGCTTCGTGCTTTGATGATGATCTTGTCGAACTTTCAAGCTGCTGCTGCAGTGCGCCCCTCCCTTTTTTCCCCCCTTCTCCTCTTGTTTGAAGAATCCTCCCTCCCTCCACGCTTTCTTTCTGTTTTCTTTCCTTCTCCGAAGTCGTTTTCTCTTTCTCTTCTCTCGTCTTCTCTTCGCTTCTCACAAAGACCCAGGGGGGGGCTTCTCTTCGTCTCTCTCTCTGTCAGCCTCTGCCGACCGGCCTGTGCGTGGCATGTGTACATAAAAGCGCTCCCTCCGCATTTTTCTTCCTCAATCCACCTTTCCCGTTTCCGCCGCTCCCCTCCCACCACGGAACCGCGTGGCCAAAGAGCTGCGCGCCGTTGAGTGAAAAAAACAGTCGTAGAGAGAACATGCAGACCGAACCATTCCATGCTCATGCATACATTCATCGTAGAATTATTTTATTCGATGCAGCGGAGAGCGGCAGGAAGGAAACAAAGGAACAAAGGAAAAGAGAGAAGTGAAGAGGGAGAAGAGGAAAGAATTACTCGAAAGAAAGGGGGGGGGGATCCTTTATTTATCCGCTCTTTGTGCTGTTCGAACATCTACTGCCAGCCTCTTTCTTTCTTTCTCTCTCTCTCTCTCTCTCTCTCTCTCTCTAGATGTCTTTCCCTCTCTATCGTTCCCTTTCACCTTCAGGAGGTCAACAGTGGAGTGATTGGATGCCCCCCCCCTCCTCCTCTCTCTTCTTTTTGCCCTCTCTCTCCTCCAGTCTGCCAATTTCGCGCACCCGTGTTCATAGAAGCGCCACCGTAGATCAGCTCACCGCGCTGCATCCAATCCATCCAATCAGTCACTGGACGTTTCTTTCTTTCTTGCGTGCGTCATGCAAGCTCTTTGCTCCCTCCTTCCCTCCGTCCCTCCCTCTTCGGGTCCTCTAATTTGTCGGGGAGAGGGAAAGGAGAGAAAAGGAAAGGAAAGGAAAAAACAGAGAAAGAAGAAGAAAGGGCAACCGACCGACAGAAGGAGCCAGCCAGGGGGGACAGAGAGAGAGAGAGAGAGCCAGGAACGAATGGGGCCTCTGCTTGCGCGTCGAAGAAAGGAACGGCATCCCCACCCTCACTGCTGCAGGGTGCGGATGCTCTTTTACCTGCCTGCGTTGCCTCTCTCTCATACTGTCTGCAGGTCTCTTCAAGCCTTCCTTGCTTGTCTGCATGGATGCATCCTCCCTCCCTCCCTCCCTCTGACACAAACAAACAAACAAAGGCTGAACGAACGAACGAACGGTCATCGGAACTGACCCTGCACCGATCGAGCCAGCTTTCGTGCTTACTTGTCCGTCCGGGTGGCACCCCTCTGGCCCCCCGGCCGATTAGGCCTTCCTTCCTTCCTTCCTTCCTTCCTGATCGAAGAAACGGAAGGGGAGGAAAGGGATCGACAGACAGACAGACAGCCCACCATGCGGGTGCGGGCCTGCATGGCTGGGTGAATAAATGCGGGCAGGCAGGCAGGCTTTTGTTCGGTCCCTTTCCTTCGATCCTGTTTATCTACGACCTAAATCAGACCAGCTGTTAGGATTTTAATGTTCTTCCTCTGTCTCTCCCTCATTCCCTCTCTCTCTCACACACACACAGTTGGTCTCTCCCTTTCGCTTCTTGATCGCTCGATTGGGTTCAGGGGGGGAGGGAGGGTAGCACAGGGTAGAGAGGCCAGGTAGGTCTCCTTTCGTCCTTTTCCCCCCGGTGGTGCTTTGAGCATGCCGCTGCTTCTCGTCATGGCGTTATGCCGATCGTAAATGGAAGAAACCTGTGTGCGTGTTTTTTTCCTGGCAGACATGCACGCGCGCTGATTGTATGGTTGCATGCATGCACGATGGAGGGAGGAGTGGGGGGAATTCTTCTGGGCATGCAACGCAATCGATTGATGAACGGGTTCACTGATCGGTCTGCGGGATCATCACCTAAGTGGGTGATGCAATAAATCAACCAATTAATTATTAATCATTGCAGTCATGCACACTGCCAGTGCATGGACCGTAGATTCATAAAATCATCGGATAATTATTTTTGTATGATGATTATTACCATATGACAGTGTTATTGTTATTAACCTAACTGATGACCTAAAACTAGACGCTTCACATTTTGAACTATAGATTCTAAGTCGGCATATCAATAGGTCAGATTCAGAGTTTGTAATATTTTTTTTGCAATACAAAGTTTTACTATAAACTCTCTATAAAGTTTACAACTTTCTCGATTTAGGATTTAAACGTTTTAAAATAAAAGCTAAAATAAAAGTTGTAGCACATTAATAGACACAAGATAGTATAAGTCTATAAAACACTATTAACAGTATGCAGTATTAGAACTTAAATACTAGGCGTCGGCTCAAGGAAAAAAAAAAGAAAAAAAAAAAGTGATCAGAGAAGTTTTTTTTTTTTCTTTCTTTTTTACTTTTTTACCCTCAACAACACCTAACAACAGTTGTGCAACATATGAACAACACCTGTGCAACACTTGAACAACAGTTGTTTGACTGAAAAAGAACAAAAGAAAAAAAAAAGTAAAGGGTTTGGGGGGATCTTTTTTTTTTTTTTCCTTAGCCGACGCCTGGCTTGAATAAGAATTTTATATCTATAGCCTTTCGATCGGGGTGCTCCATGATTTGGACCGTGAATCCGTATGGTCTACTCTATAGGGTCCACTGTATCGAATAGGCTAGTAGAAAATAGGTATATATATGCATATTATTGCATGTGACATATGCATGATTTTAAAACTTAAAAGCATTTAAAAAACTATATTAAAAGATGGGCCTTGGTAGGGATAACCTATTGAGTTTTACATATTTACCTGCCCTTGAATTTGGCTATAGAAAAAAAAAATGTGCGGGCCTCCAATACAGAGCACTCGTGCCAGGGCCCGGGCCTATACGCCAGGGACCCGCCATGCTTGAATCATGCGTATATGCATTGACAACCAATCAGACTCACTCAGAGTTTGCTTTCTTCTCTGCGTGAATTATTAAAATGAAAGTTGATAGACGGCTTCTTTGATTCTTTGAAGTGTTGTTCTGTAGTCTCTTGACTTTTCCGGAAAACTTCCATAGGTTATTTCGTAAAAATGCTAACTTTTAGGGTTCGATTTTTCATGTGTTGTTTGCTTTATGAGCAGGAGGGAACAAACACAGGCCAGTATTTTGACTGAAGATCTGTTGCTCTCTCTCTCGAAAGTAGCATAATCGCTTTGCGTAGAGAGGGATGGCCCTTTTGGCCGTGTGTGCGTGTGTTGCTGGTCAGCGTGTCCCCCCCTCACCTTTCTTGTGAATGTATGCGAGCACCCCAGTTGAATTGTTGGAGACGGCATACTGTTGTTTGTTTAATGTATGCAAGTACCCAAGACTAACTACACCGGACCGTCTTTGGGGGTGCTGGCCCGACAGGTTAAAAGATTGTCTAGGATAGACCGCCCCCCCATAGCTAAATTCAAGGGCATGGGTATATATATATACAGAGAAATTGGGACAAAAAAAAGACAGACAGAGATGGGGCATGGGCAGAATAAAGACCAGCAAAAACGGAGAAGCCTGCTCAAAAACGGAAAGAGAGAAGAGAGAGCAGGGGAAATGAGGCCCACTTGGGAGCCAGAAGAGAGATACAAGACTGAGGCTGACAGGACTTCAAACATACATGTAGAGAAAAGGAAACAATGCGGGGGTGGAGGACGGGGATGGAAACCCACCGGTCATGCGCCCCCCCTTTTTTTCCTTTCCTGTTCACTGGACTCTTAATTGCAGTGTCGCTCAGACATCTACTCGACTGGTTGACGCAGCGTAGTGCAGGAATTTATGTCTTTCCAGGCGGTGTGGAATTAAGAGTTGCAACTAGCTCGCTTCTGTACGTATAGATGCCGTGGACTTTGCAGAGCCCACTTTCAATATTCTCTTTCGAACATACACGTACAGCCAAAGTCAAAGAACCAATGTGCCAACGTGATGCTTCTCTGGGACCTGTCGAATGCGCTTGGATTGAAGTCCTCATGCAAATCTAAAGGAGGTTCCTGTTCTTAGTATACATATATGTCGTGCCCAAAGGATTAGCGATTTGTTGGGCATACATGGCATCGTCTGACCTTTAAAATACATGCAGTCAGTATAAACTGGTCTTGACCGCGATCAGCGGTGAAGTTAATTTAAAAATAGGTGAGTGCCTTGAAATGCTTTATAAACAGGGTGAATGAATGAGGGATCCCACTCAAATCAAGTGATATGGCCAGAGGAACTCAGAAAGGCTGAGAGAGAGACAGGCAGACAGAGAGAGCACGAAAGGAAAGAAGGAAGGAAAAACCTGAGCGAGGGAAAAAAGGACTGGGCGCAAGAAAAAAGAAAGCAAACAGACACACAGGAGAATAGACAGACAGTCGGGAAGAATCTTGAAGGTGAGTGCCTTGACATTAAGGTTGGAAGACGATTTTCTATTTTTTTCCAATTTATTCGGAATTTTCCGTCATCCCCCCACCTGCAGTATAAGTTTTTCGAGAAAAAAAATGTTGCACTTTTAGCCGTAAGTCGCGCATTTAAGTAAAGGAGCCGAAATTGCTTACTGCTACCGAGCCGATCCGCTCTACTAGAATTGCTTTCGAATTAAACATATTCCAATTCTCCTAATTACTCCCAAATGGATTCCCAAATATGACTAGAAATGCAATACTAAAAATCATTATCAAAAAAAAAAAGAAATGCAATAGGATAAAGCTAGCCTTATGCAACTGCATCATAATGTAAATCATAATTTTTATTATTGTTTTATGTATGAATCATGGTATTATTGTTTTATAACAAATTTATGTAGTTTTATGTATGAATCATGCAATCAAATATTTTATTTCAAATGTACGTAATTCAAAATTTTAAATCCACATTTTATTCAAGTTGCATTAGTTTACACCATACAGTAGGTTAATCTCAGCTATACTCAGCTAGAATGTCAGCCATATAGGGTGGGGATAAGGTTAGGGATGAGGGATGATAAGGGCTTAGAAAGGGGTGGGCACACAGTTTGTGATACAGACGTACTTGCAGCTTGAACTTGAAGCGATTACTTAAATACACTCCTCATGGAGGGCCGAGTTTTACAAAAAAAGACGACAACGTTTAATACTGAGAAGCTGCAAGAATGTGAACATGTGGAAATTTCTTGCTCTTTCTACTTCCAAAGCCTCACCTCCATCCCTGGCACTGGGAGAGGCAAACACAAGGCGTTGCAGAAGCCCCGGGAAGGAGTGACAAGAGGATTCAAAACGTGGATCGCACACATGAATGCGTTTTCCTTCCATACGACTTCTTTTTCTAGCCTTTTGTTTTCAGTTCTCCGTCTCGTCTTGTGTTTTTTTGTTCCGTCCGCTTAAACTCTCCAGGCTTTGCTCTACTGTGCAGTCTCCCAAAACACGAATTCGGTTTCATCATTTTCTAAATCTTCTTCATCCTCCTCCTCCTCCGGATTCCCCTCCTTTCGTTTTCTCTTCACACTACCCCCAGTGGCTATACCCTCCACCTCCGCCTCTGCTGACATGCCCCCTTCTCCTCCCTCTTCCTCCTCGTCTTCTTCCTCTTCTTCCAGTGCCCCGTCCGATCCTTCTTCGAGCTCCAAGTCATCTGCCACCATCTCAAACAGTTCATCCTTCAACTCTGGATCTATCTCCGTTCCCTTTCGCCTTTCCTCCTCCAACATCCTCTCCACCTCTTCCCTCAAGACCTGCTTGTCCTCCTCGTCGGTCGTCACACGCTCGTTCTCCTCCTCTGGGTCCTTCAGTGAATCGGCACCTGCATGCGCGTGCACACAGAAATCAAGACAGGGCGGGAAAAACAAGTGCATTTTTCTTGCTGGGTGATAACTTAGGGCAGATTGTCTTGGTTTTACAGTCATGTGATGAAAGGAAGAAGAGACAGCGACTCCTTTCCATCGGAGGGGTGATTATGGGGGAGGGTCCAATTTTCGATCCGAGCTACATCGAATCAGAGACCAACACATTGCAAGATTCTGGACATACGTTCGACCCAACGCACTCATCAAATTGAAAATGGAAGGGCAGAGAGGAAGAGTAAGTACAACCAAGTGAGACTCCACAGACGGGATGGAGTGATGTGGAGAATCCGTCTCGGAGCATGGATGAGATGGTAGATTCTTTCCTTCCACATGAATGATGACAACCAACATGACGATTTCTTCGAGTCTTAAAAGAACCATTCTTTCTCATCCGACTGCAGAGAAGTCTATCCCCCTCGTTACACCCTCAAATTTCTTTCTGGCTCTCCGACTATCTGGATGCTAAATGGTCTCGATGGTCAACTGACCGACTCATATTCTCTCTTACGCACATCGAATGATTCCTATTCAAGTGTCTGTTCATGGAGTTGAATGCACCTGAGTGAGTGACTGACTGACCAGGCAGGTAGATCTTCTCGATCTCTTCTCCTTGCAGCTGGGGAGGTACGAGGTGGGCCGGCGCAACCGCTTCTCTCTTCTCCCAGTTGACATACCTGTCCGGTCTCGGGGATCCGTCAAGAGGGTCGACGGGAACTGTGACCACAATGTCGTCGTTCTCCTCTTCTTCCTCTCCCTCTTCTTCTTGAGAGGAGAGAACGTCAACTTCTCTCTGGAGGGCACCGATGGTCTGCTCAAACGCAACGGCCTCCTGAGAGGTATGGCCATACACATCCTTGATCGAATCTCTACAGTCATCTATCAAAAAATCATCCAAGTCTCTTTTGGGCACACCGAAGAGGCCATTCCACACATCTGGCTCATTCCGACAGAACCAGGGTCTGTCCTCGTACTGGGAGCACAGGCGCTTCTCTTGGTCGTAGTGTTTGCACCAACCGTTGTCTCCAATCATGGAACGATACAGTGCGGCGTCGGCTGGTTCAAAGAAAATTTCCTCGGGGGCCATTCGGTCGGGTGCCCCGAGCTTGCAACAGGCCCCACAACCCTTGATGCACGCCCAGTCTTTACTCCTTCTCAACAGGTTGGGCTCTGCAATCACCGAGACGGCCCTTTCGTGTTGTTCCTCCTCCTCGTCTCCAAAGCCGTCTCCTTCAACGTCAGTTAGTTCTTCAGGCTCAAGGCCGTACAGACGAGAAAGGCGTCTCGCCATCCTTCCCCTCCCACGTCCCAGAGACTGGGAAAACTGAAAAGAGAATGCTGCAGCTGCACCGAGCAGCGTGAGAAAGAGAAAGGAAGCGACCGGCACAGGCATCATCAGGAAGGAAAACTCAGATGTCAAAGGAGTAATGAAGGAGACGGACGAATTCTCTGGGCCCTTTCAGGGCAAATATCGGAACACACTGCCGCAAGACAGACCACACGACTGAATCAACCACACTCTCTTGAATTGATGCTACGATACCGAGTGTACTTCATCCCCCGATGTACTAGCTTCCGGCGGGAAGCAGGAAGGTACTCTCAATGAGCATTGTCAGAGCAACAGTGTCGCGGCACTCAGAAAAAAAAAAAAATGAAGGCCAGATCGATGCATGCCAGATCGAATCGCCAGATGCGCGCGACTGCGCGCCGCCATCCGACGCCCCGGGTCACGCCCGGTCCTCTTGCCGTCTACGCAAATTAAGATTCCAGGCATTCAGATGATTCCAGTCACTGGACCAGTTTCCTTGTCACTGAAGTTGTCAGATTCCCCCGACTCATCCCGACTCCGACATGCATGGAAAGAGCCGCGCGAGGGTGCTGATGGGTGCTGTAACTTCACGGATGAATGTGCTTCCCAGCTAGGGCGTCACCAGCTGTCAGACACGCCGCTGATCGAGGAGGCTGCGAAACACCACATGGATGCCTCAGGAGTCCTCCACACATGGCCCCTTCGAGATCCCGTACACAGAGACACACATGTATTTGCGAGGCTTCAATTGAGTGCATCTTCTCGAAGAGAAGCGACTGGTTTTGACAGTCAAAGTCGCCCTCTTCTGCACCTGAGGTGTGTTTGCAGTCTTTTTCCCCGTCGTTGGCGGAACTGGCTCGTTGTGAAAGCTCAAAAAAGAGAAATGGCTTCCAATGTATTGAGAAGACAAACTCCAACTCTTCAGGCCTTGAAGTACTCCACTGAACATCCAAAGCATTTTCAGGATATCCGCACTCAAGTGAAACGCCTTGCCGGTGAGATTTGGCGAGCGGGGAAGGGCTCTAATAGGGTCAGTCACCCAGCCATAGAGCCGTCCACAGAGACACAAACAAAGACCGGTAGAGGAAACGGAGACGGACGGCGAATTAAATTTGATCCAACGCCAGATCTCGCTTTGTCGTCGAAAGAAAAAAGTCGAGAAGCCCTTGTGCCCCCCATTTCGAAAGAAGGACAATCCTTGAAGGGGGATAACGAGAAGTGGCAGCTCCTCTTGGCAGAGACAGAAGAACTCCTCAGTGGTCCCTTCTCCTTTCCCGTCTCCGTCTCCGCATGCTCTGCGCCGTCTCCATCGTGTGTTGGCCCTTCTCCGTCTCTCACCTCCCACACCCCGCCCCCAACAGTACCGCAACGATGCCGTGAAGGACACTGGCAGGCCGATCCATTTCTTTTGACAGATCTTGTGCAGGCATTTGCCACCTGCCCCGCCTCCCGTCTCCCTCATTCCCTTGTCAGACGCATCGGGGAAACCATGGCCAGAATGATCCATGAAAAGGACCCCGAGCGAAAACTAAGAACAACTCCCAGCGTTCCCCCCACACCTCCTTTCCCTCCCACCGCTAGAAAGCACCATGGGCGCGTTGGTCTAGAAGCTCCTGAGAGCAAACCAATGTCTTGTAGTCCTTCCGGTACCGTCTCCAGCACGACAATCCCCCAGAGAGTCGATGAAGACAGAAATAGAGCAGGGACCAGTAGAGACAAAGGAGAAGAAGACGGAATGCCAATGGGCAGGCAGATCAGTCTTCCCTCCCGATCCTCCTGTTCGTTTTCGTCTCCTCTCCCGGCAGTCCCCTCACAGCCCCGGGGGGGGCCGCACCAGCCGAGCTGTCTCCCAGCTTCCTCCTTTTCATCGCTGCAAGATGCTTCTCCCCCTACTCTGCAGAGCCAGTTCACACCTTTATCTTCCGCGGTCTCTTTTCTAGACCGCACTGACGTATGGGTGAAGACCGTGCGTGTGTTTGGAAAGTGCCGCGTGGTTGTGCCTGAGCTCTTTGAGGCCGCTGCAGTGCGGCTTTGGAGAGTTCTTCCCCTTCTAGACAACCACGACCTCTCCACTGTAGCCCTGTCTTATGCTCGTGTGTACTCAAAGAGCAAGCATCGGGAGGGTGGCGGAGAGATCCCTCGGAAGTTTGAAGAAAAAAAAGAAGAGGAAGAAGACCTCAGTCGTCCTCAACGCACAAGGGAAAGCGGGGGTGCTGCCGTGTTGCGATTGATGGATGCAGTTGCAGAAGAAGTGTGCAGTGAGAGAAGAAAATGGAATGACGACTACATAGGAAGCGCACCGGGCAACGAGGCATATCTTCTTGCTTCCCTTCTCCGATTTCACCACACACATGGGTCACAGACCCTCTTGGGTTCAGCTAGACAGCGGGTCGATTGTCCTAAGGGGGGCCCGAGGGGGAGAGGCCAAGATAAGGCGAAGGTATTCCTCAGAGGTGCGGTGTCTGCTCTGGCCCCCCGCATCATTCACGACCTCTCTTCGACCCCCACCTCCACCCTCTCTGTCCTCCTCCGAACAGTAGCATTGTCCTGCCCTACAAGCGGTAGACAGGCCAGCCAACGCTCTAACGCCTCTGCATCCCCTCCGTCTTCTGCGCCTATCCCGGGATGGTTCCTCGATCACCTTGCAGGCCAATTGGTGGAGGAAATTGTGGGGCGAGCCAAGGCCGAGCTGGAGTTGCAGGCACAGCAGCAAATGCATGAAGGAAATCAAAAGAAAGGGAGGAGGGGAGAGGTGCGAGAGAGGAAATATCGTCTAGGCGAGGATGTGGAAAAAGAATTCGAAGATGAGTGGAGGCTGAAGGAAGCAGAGGGCAATCGGCAACAAGAGCCAAACTTTTTCTTTGAGGGTCCGTCAGAGGCGTGGAATGCACACCGTCTCTTTCCTTCCAGCACACCGTGTGTGTCCGGATCGGTCTCTGTCTTCATCCTTCCAATGAAATTCTTTTCCTTCTTTCAGAGAGCATGCATGGACAGTGGATTGTCGTTGTTTTTTTTCTGTTTCTGTTGTTTCTTGTTCTCGGCTGCCTTTTGCATTTGATGTTTTGCCCTCTCTTGTGACTCCCTGACTTATTTCTTACCGTATCTCTCCGTCTCGTTTGCTTTGCGTTCACGGACTGCCCATCCGTTCCTGATCCCCATGTGAGATGTGTGCTGTGCGTTCGCGTACGTGTGTATCCAAAAACCTTTCTGCTCACATCTCGCATCTGCAGCTGCCCACGCTGCGGATTGCCTCTCAGTGATTGCCCGTCTGCGTCTCCAAGTCCGCCTACCGCGCAGCTCTGTTGAAACGCTTTTCAGGTCTGTCTGTTAGGGGGATCGTAAGTAATGATGAGTGGTCTTCAATTCTTTGAGTGAGTGTTCCCTTTTGAGTTCTGTGTACTGGCACTGCTCCCCTTCATTCATCATCTCCCGTGGCGTCTTCTAGTTCCTTCTTTTCCGAGTCTCCTTGCTTTTCCTTTGTAGTCGCTTTCCTTTCCTTTCCGTTCTGTCTGAAGTATTCCAAAATGGTCGCGGTGTCAAAAAATGTGCGAGGGAGACTTTTTTTGGTTCTGTGATTGAAGCATGTACGCCGAGCTTTTCTTTTTGTGTCCTGCGGGTTCTCCGTCCGTCTATGCGATTTTTTTGAGCTCTTCTTTCTGTCCGCAGGTGTCTGGAGTTGTGTCCTCCCTCGTCCTTCACTGGCGTCAGCGTGGCACAAGCCGCCGGGGCCCTCAGGGAGATGAGGCTGCGGTTGCCGGGGTCCATGGGGTTTCTCTGTGCCGTCTCCCTGCAGGGCTGGAGTCCTTCTGCGGGCCTCTCTGGTGCATTCGATGTGGGTGGCCGAGATGGTGGGTCTCTTTCCAAAGCGACAACACCTTTTGATACAGAACAACCTGGTTCTGGGCTTCTGCCAAACGTGGCACTGGAGGGTGGCGAGAAGAATGAGAAGAGTCTTTTATTGGGAAAAGTTTTGGGGGGGCGTGTGGGTAGACGGGGGGGAGAGGGGGGGCTAGAATGCCTCAGAGTTGTAGAGGAAGTTTTTTCAGAGAAGGGCGGTGCGCGTCCGTTCTTCTTCTATTGGGACCCTGTCTCGATCTCTCAGTTTGTTTGGGCTCTGGCGTCTTCTCGTCCCGGCGGTGTACAGAGACAGAGACGAATCGATAGAGACGGGAGGGGGGACGGAGGTGTCCTCAAACCTGGGGAGAGTGAGCAGTCTCCCTCAGAGAACGAAAAAGAAGAAGGAGGACAAGAGGAGAGAACAGGAGAGGGAGAAAAGAGGAGTCGAGAAATGCAAAATCCGCCGATTTCGGAGGTTTTGGAAAGTAAGGGAGACCGTCAGGATTTCGTGAGGGGGGCAGAGAGTGGAAAAGAAGACTTTGGTATGTTTGAGAAAGAAGAGCTGAGGTTGCGACGAAAAGTCTTTGCAGCTCTCGTATGCCTACTCTCTGATGTCAACCAAGTGACCCGTTTCGATTCGGAGTGCCTGTCCATGGCCTCTGCGTCTCTCGCACGCTTCCTCTCCTCCTCCAGTTGTCCTCGAGATTCTCCGTCTCTCTCTCGATTCCTTCCGTCCCTCTCCGCGCTCTCTCTGTGCATTGAGCAGTTCGAGAAGACTCGAGTGCCCAGTCAGTCTCAGCAGATAGAGAGGGGGTCACTTTCCAGACAGAGGGATGCAAACCTGCTGAGGGGGTGTGAGTCGGACAGTCGTTTTCTGTCCTCCGTTCTCTTGATGCTCCAGTTGCAGAGAAGTCGAGAGGCATTGGAATCAACCGAGCAGAGTCCATTTAACTCAACAGTACAGAGACTACCCACTGAGGACATGTTCGCTTTGGAGCCATCCTTCCGTGCCATTTTGCTTCGTCTCACCCACACTCAGTCGTCCGTCTCCGCTCTCCCCTCCAACCTCGAATCCCTCATCTCCAGCGGCTGTTCTCGGTATAACCTGCTGTTTGGACCGCTGAACTCTGTAAAGACGGGACAAGCGGTGCGGGAGGCTGCGAGCAGCGGGTGCGGGAGCATCAACATACCTGTAAGAATACACGCTGAAGCGGTTTCATCGTGTAGCGGATGAATTTTCTGTGAAAATGCATACATCACCCTCACGTAAAAATGCACTGTTCGAAAGATTTGAGAAAACAATAATTACATTATGATATTAGAGAGATATCCACTTGAAAAAAGACTTTAAGTCTTTAACAGCCTAGAAACCAGCTGCCAGCAGTAGCTAAAAGAATTAGTAAAAAAAAATTAACTGAAGATGAAAGAGAAGTTTTCGTTCTTATAATTAGCTGAGTTAAAATTGTATGCTTGTTTCTAATGATAGTAATTCTCTATCATTCTTCACTCGGACTGCCCCCCCGACCCCAGCCCGTATAACTGAATCTAAACTTTATATCAATAAAAAAAAAAAAATCATAATATCAAAGATTCATTTGATCCCTTTTATACCCGCATCCGGCCCGCTTATTTAATGTTAGTCTCCCAGTTCTGGAAAGTATATAATTGAACAAGTCTGCCGGCGAATACCGGCGAACTAGGAAATAAGAACCATACATGTATGCGCCACCCGGGAGTTTAACGTTCTAATTAGGATTAAACAGGACACGTAATGACTGTTACTCTACCTTACTCTACTTACAAACAGCAATTAAAGATGATCAAATGGCCTAGTCCCTATATTCTATACGTAGGAGCATGCGCATAACTGCTCACGACACGTACGCGCATGCATGGCCCCAGAAAGCGAAGCGGGGGGCACTTAGAAAACAGAAATACCCCAGCCCACGTGCATGCACGCACGCTGTCTTTCGGCAAAAACCCGGCCCCGAAAGGCTGAATATGCGCCAAATGTGCGTGCGTCAGGTGGACTTCAGACCCGATTACCCGATTTTTACCAAAAAAAGGCCCCGGAAAGATCCCGCCCCAAATGGTCTAAAAAAGCGTGCATGAACCCGTGTTGTCATGCATGCATGCGTCAGTGGCCCCGGAAAGCGACAGGCTGCATCCCCGGGCTTTTTTCCTGGGGGAAGGGGGGTTCTACGGCTTTTCCCGC
>JAHBMJ010002431.1:0-19026 GCA_018398765.1 Chromera velia | reverse complement strand
GCCCTGCCTGCCCACTCGGGCAGCATCCTTTTGTTCGGTCTGTGCCTTCTCTGCTGCTCCTACTGAGTGAAACATTCAATTTGCATTGCAGTCTTCCTCCCCATTGCTCTTTTCTACATACATGCGCCCCATGAAGATACCCAAAACAGCGGTATTTCAAGCTTAATTCCCCCGGGTAATCTTCGGAAAATATATGTGACCTCTAAGCAACTCTCTAAATTTGAAGCCGCCTTGTCTCCAGCAATCGACATAGTGTCACAGAAAGGAAGGAAAAAGGAAGACAGCTCGGAGACGGAGAGAGGTATTTTTTGTCACAGCTGCACCGATGTAGACCGTACAATGTCATGTGACTGAAACACAACAATTGTGGCAGTGCGTGCGCGTCTGATTGCGCGCGAAAGCCACAAATTAATGTCCAGGGTATGCGCCTAATGTTGCGTAAGCAAGCGAAACAGCTAGATCCCTCGGGTGCGCGCCTAATGTTGCACAAGCAAGCGAAACAGCTATACGGCATTGTAAACATTGCATTGCATATTGCAAGCTAGAGTATTCTTCGATACCGTCTACCCAACAAGAGATCTTGCATTCCACCAGCTAGGTGTTGTTCATATGTTGTTCCTATTGTTAGAGTGGCGTTCGGCGGTTTCGTTGCGGCAAATGAGGACAACCGGCTCCCTCTTAGATTTCAGATGGCGAAGCTGGAGTGACACTTCTCTGCAGTGCTCATTCTTGTGATGGGGCTTCGGTCGTCTTGATTTCCATCGTTCCTCGTTCACTCCCGCGGCGAACTGTGTGGCTCCCTGACCGTGGATCTGGTCGTCCAACCTCTTCCTTTCGTGCATACTCCGGCCCTTTCATTCTCCACGAGGTCGCAAGACCGTATGTGTTAGCTTTAGAGAAAGTGGGGGAGGAGATCGAGAAAATTGTCAGCGTTTTGCAGAAGAAAGGTCACTGCCCTTCTTGGTTTGCAAAAAACCTGTCTTATACTATCTGTTCCTTCCCCTGCTTTCCACGGAAGCCCTGGAGGTCTTCGACGCCAGGGTGACGATGGACATGCAAGGGGAGTTCTGTGCGGTCCGCCTCGTCTCTCCAACGGCAGAAGCACGAACATGCACCCTCCTGCCGGCTGCTCCCCGGACCACCCGAGCGTTGTACCTCCACGGTCCTCCATGAGGAGTGCGGGAAGGAGAGGGCAAGCCTCCGGTTCGCAGAGGTGCAGAAGGAAGGCATGATTCCTGTTGGGATCTCCACGGGATGCTAGGTGACTCCGTCTCTCGGTCAGTCGACCCTCTACGACGTCAGAGTGTGTATGTGATAAGAGAAGCGGGAAAGCAGTGCTGAAGGTTTGGGGCATTCGCTTCTGAAGGGAGGCTCCAGAAAGCAAAAACTCTGCACATGTATATGCCCGCATGCTTGCGTCTTTGTCTACCTGGGTACTTGCTTTTCATGTATATATGAGGATTCATTGCGTCTTTTTCAAGCATTCAAACGGGATGAGGATGAAACAAAAAGGATGGTGTGTTTTGATAAAGACAGATTGCCCTCGCATAAGCCCATTTTGCCATGTGACGCCTTTAGTATCCACTTGATGCCTGACCTCTAGCCCCTCTTGTTGGCGTGGTTGCACGAGTGGCGAAGAAAGATTGGGGCACGTGTATTTAAAGATGAAATTGCGTTTCTCCCTCGGTAGTTTCTCTCTCCCACACAGTCCGTCTCATGCACACTTTATCTGCCCCTCTTTTCTCTGCGTGCAGAAGATAAAAGAGGAAGAAAAAGACCTTCAAAAAGAGAAAACGGCGGAAGAGAGAAACCCCCAAAAATGTCTTTCACAGAGGAAACAGCCAGATCTTTTTTCGAACAGTTGGAGGTTTATGGAATGTTTTGCGATGGGGCAACCATTGACCAGTTCGATCATTGGATTTCTGAAGGTTCAGGACATGCTCCAGGCTCCTGCTAAGCCACAGGGAGCCGGCTTGCCAGCAGGGGTCACCGTGCCTGATAGTGCCAACGCCAGAAAGGATCAAGGCAAGAAAGGAGGAGAGAGGGGGAAGGGGAATGGAGAACGGAAGGGAAAAGAGAAAGGAGTGTGTAAGAGAACGGAGGAAGAAGGGGATGATGATGACATCATTTTTTGGGGATAAACCCACCAGAGGACCCACCAGAGAACCTCCCGGAGGCTAACGCGAGAACGGACTGGGCAAGCCAGCAGGAATCACGCGCCGAGACAACTCCTGCTGGGGCCAACAGATTGCGAAGATCACTTTGGACCCCTTGGCTCCCCTTTTTGCCCAACCTACCGACTCCTCCAACTGCCAAACGACTTGGCAGACGAGGTGTATCCACCACTGCCTCCTCGCGGCGGCAGAGCTAGGCCCACCCGGAGGACCCCCAGCTAGTACCAAACGCGCACGTTGTGAACTTCATGAGGCGCATTCCGTATACTGGCAGAAACCCCGGACAGATACAGGAGTGTGTCGCAGAATTTTGTTTTCAGCTGCTGGATAGGCTGGGGATGGAGTTAGGAGCGCAGCTTGTGAAAGATCTGGTTGGGGGGTCATGGTGTCGACCATCTCCTACAAGAAGCCCCAGAAGTTGAGGAACACCCAAGTCTTTAATGCATGCAGTGATGGTCTGGTTGCCTCTTGCACCTACTCATTTTCGTGTGGTCAATTGTGTTGTCAGACTCAATCTAGCTCCTTTACACTCCCTAGCTCTGGTCGGGCGTGCACGTACATGCATTGAAACAATTGAAAGTACATCGTTTCTTTGTGTCTCTTAGACTAAGTCCTTCAGGTGATAGGAGCACGTATGAAGTCATACAAAGCAGAGCCGGTGTGTGTGTGTGTGTGTGTGTGTGTGTGTATGTGTGTGTGGATAGGTGTGGAACCTTGTCTCCCCGACATTTAGAATCAATGTGGTACATCCGAATATGATAGGAGTCCTTTTGCAAACGTGTGTGCCAATTTGTTTCCTGACCTACCGATGCAATTAAAATTGGTTCAAGTGAAATGCATGTCTTTGAAAAATTCAGAAATTCAAAGTATAGCCCTCTTTACATACACGCACATGAAATCAGGACCTGTTACCACTGTGAACTCTTGACGCTTGATATGAACAGCTTTCTTGTCCTTTCTCACCTGACCTATCACTCTATAGACAGGATTTGTACATGCCTGCACAATTTGGAAGGCCGACCCTTGTAACTGTGTTTTCAATTTGGTATGTATGTGGACAGACACAGAAAAGATCTTTTACGGTCTGATGCAGCTGTCTTTCTCTCCGCTCCTCCATTTTTAGAGTTGTCTGTCTATCACTCTGGTCTTATCATAATACTGCACATACAAACGCTTGCGGATCGAATGCTTACAGGCCTTCAAGGAGGTCTTCGCAGGAATCCAGATCGGAGCGCTGACAAGGCTCCTGCTGGATAAGAAGTGGGGGGAAGCTGCGGCTCTGTATGCTGCAGACATCTCCCAAAGCATCCAAAACGACGCAGAAGTCTTCAAATTCATCAGGAACTATCGGGAAGGAATGTGGTCCCTGCTGTTCAAGAGACTGGTCTTTGAGGTCCGTATGCAACAAGTTCCATAAGTGTTCAGAGAAAGCAATCAAAATGCTATATGGCTGGCGTGCATTCCTTTAGAACACGCATGCAGCATCCAGTATTCGAGTACATTACTGAACTGAGCATGCAGCAGTATTCAAATCTTTATCTGCATGGGGCATGTGCTTCCATTGTGTATACCTATTGTGCAGGAAGAGGGTTCTCTGTCTGTGTGCAAACTGGAAGACAGTCGCAAGCATGGAGACAAGGCTCTGTTGAGCGACTGGCGGACTAAGTCGGAGGAGGCAGCTCACGGAGTTCTGGTACTTCTAAAGAAGGACAAGTTGGACAAGTTGTTCTGGGACGAACTGAGAAAGCTTGCCCTCAAGTGTCTGATCGCATGCAAGTCTGCTTTCAAGGTATGTGTCTGTCCCTCGGTATCATTTCAAACACTTGAGTAGATGAATCGATAGAACCATATGCAGCGGCTTGGACAGTCCAGAGGCCATATACTAAATCAGACAGATAGGAACATTGGGAAGAAGTATACGCACGTCTTTACGCTGAGAACTGATGAACTTCATCGCTCGTTCACCGAATACTTATAAAGTCCAACAAAATTCAATTCTGCTTCTTGCAGTTTATCTCAATCGGCCTGCACATATTTCACCCACTCTTTTCATGCATGCATGTTGATTCTGCATGCACGTGCAAGACCACCACCCTGCAGACCGCCAAGCAAGTCTATCATGGGTTTGAGGTGTACCATCGAAAAGGAGAAAAGCCCTTGATCACCTCTAAAGACTTCAAACCAGCCAGAGTGACAGATATGAAAGATGAAGAGCTGCAAAAACTGGTTAGTACAGCTGTAAAGTCAGCCATACGCACAAGCCTGTCAGAGAGGCACAAAAAAAGTCAAATTTTAATGAAGCCGACCATCGGTGTCAGCACCACCATAACTTAAATTTTGAGCAAAACAGAAGAGTTTCTGGGTGTATGGATATGTGTGTGCCTTTGTGTGAGCTTCTGTGTGTATGTGTGTATGTATGTGCCTCTCTCTCTCTCTCTCTCTCTCCCTCTCTCTCTCTCTGTGTGTATGTCTGTGTGTGTATGTATGTGTGTGTGTGTGTATGTATGTGTGTATATATGTGTGTCTCTCTCTCTCTCTGTGTGTGTGTGTGTGTGTGTATGTGTGTGTGTGTATATATATGTGTGTATGTATGTGTATATGTATGTGTGCATGTGCATGTGCATATGCATGTGCATGTACATGTATATGTGTATGTGTATATGTGTGTGTGTGTGTATGTGTGTGTGTGTATGTGTGTGTCTGTATGTATGTGTGTGTATGTGTGTATATCTGTGTGTGTGTATCTATGTGTGTGTGTGTGTGTATGTGTGTATATGTGTGTGTGTGTGTGTGTGTGTATGTGTGTGTGTTTATATATGTGTGTATGTATGTGTGTGTATGTGTGTATGTGTGTGTATGTGTGTGTGTATATATGTGTGTGTGTTTGTGTGTATATGTATGTGTGTGTGTGTGTATGTGTGTGTGTGTGTGTATGTGTGCATGTGTGTATACATGCATGTGTGTGTGCATGTGTGCAATGGCATGTGTGTGTGTGTGTGTGTGTGTGTGTATGTGTGTGTATATGTGTGTGTGTGTGTGTGTGTGTGTGTGTGTGTAATGAAATCTGAAATCCATTCGTGTCTTTAGTTTGTCTGTCTATCTGTCCAATTTTTGTGTGCGTGTTCTTTGGGGAGGAAACAGCTTCCACGCACACTGTTACTAACCGGTGCAACCAAATCCATCCAACCAACAAAACAAAGGCCATCAAAATGTTGCACAGCAAGGAGGGCAGAAAGAAGAAAACGGAAATCAGGCAGTTCAACCCAAACAATTTACATTTGCAATACAGAGCATGAATCCTCTTCTCACAACTCCTTCTCCCCGTCCTTCTTCTTCTCTGCAGATCACACCCGCATTTGGAGGGAGAGAGAGAGAGAGAGAGATTGAGAGAGAGGACAATCAACAACACTTGCATGATGAACCTTCAATGTTTTCTTCTTCTCTTACTGTTAAAGAGAATTGTGATATACATGGCTACGGGTGTACCCAGTATGCTAAACACCACATCTCTGAAACATCCCGTCTCTACCCTTCCCCTTCTTTTTATCCTGTGAATGAGAGGCATTCAGGCTATAGGTGAGCCCAGTACGCAAGTCTACCTTCTTAGAAACACCGTCTTAACCCATCGCTTCCTTCTCTTCCCATTCACGGCCTTCAATCTTCCCAACTACTTCCACCACCTCCACCTGTCTGTCAGTCTGGTGCCGGTCTCCCGCCATCAACTCACTTATACCACTAAACCACTCCCATCTTTGGTGCGACAGGCCAGGCTACTAGTCAACCGATCTTCCTGATTCCACTACCAGCAGGGTGGCAAGGAGGACCCATCAGTACGGCTGGTGCAGAATCTTCTGGACCCACCAACAAATCTAGAAGAGCTAAGAGGGGAAAAGGCAAAGGAGACAGATAACGAGACACTGAGCAATGCTGCCAAGAAGCCTCGCAGCCGGGATAGGACACTACCGAGCCGGGGACTGTGGTCTTGAGAGAGAGAGACATGTTCCATTGTACTTTGGACTCCTTTGAACTCTCTGAGATAGTCTTTAAGTTTATGACAAAAAAAAAAAATGCTAAACACATTATTAGTAGTACAAAAGTTTGTACAAATAAATTTCTAAAAAAGAAAAATAATTTTAGTTGAAGATTGTTTTAGTAACTAGTTTAGTAATTATACATATTTTTTTATTTTAAGTGTTAATTAAAAGAAAGAAGAGAACAGTGTTAGTGATCATGATTTAATCGATGCCTTACTAGAATAGTGTCGCCGTTTGCAACGGCGTCTGCCGTCCGGTAGCGTTTTTTTAGAAATTACCCCCGGGCCAGGTCGCCACTGCGAACGGCAAACTTTTGACTGTGACATCTAGCTTAAATAAATGAGTTTTTAGATGAGTTTACTTACAAAATTCGGATCTTCATTTCACTTGGATTCCTATTTGACTTTGGACCCCAAACAAAAACAATTGAGATGCAGCTCAGATGCTCAGAGATGGTCTTTTATGCGATGCCTAAAGTTTTTTTAAAAAGAGTCCATAAAAACCTTTAGTTAAAAAAAGGAGACTCTTGACCTTTTTAGGTAAAACCGTGAATCTTGTTCACATTTTTGTCTAAATGTGAGAAAATGAAGTTTTTATATGATAATGATGATGATGATGATGATGTATGGGGTTAAAGCCGGTGAGCCGTATAGACTCTGATATATATATAATAATCTAAATACATATCGTATACTAAATGCATAAAACTTGATACAATCAGTTTGTATTTTACTTTTATAGAATGTTCTAAGAGACTTTGAGCCTAGCTTCCAGCTAAGAAAACAGACCAAAACATGAAGGAGACTATAAAAAACCATGCTGGTGCCTATAAGTCAAAAAGACCTCAAAAAAACTTTAAGACCAGCTTGAAGCTAGGCTTTAAGGGTCGTCAGAAAAAAAATGAAATGACGCCAAAAAACACCGACACAGTCACACAGACACAATCACACAGACACAGTCACACACACACGGTCACACAGACACAGTCACACACACACACACACAGTCACACACACACACACACACACACACACACAGAGAGAGAGAGAGAGAGAGAGAGAGAGAAAGAAAGAGAGAAAGAGAAAGAGAAAGAGAAAGAGAGAGAGAGAGAGAGAGAGAGAGAGACAGACAGACAGAAAGAGAAAGAGAAAGAGAGAGAGAGAGAGAGAGAGAGAGAGAGAGAGACAGAGAGAGAGAGACAGACTGACAGACAGACAGACAGAGACAGACAGAGACAGACAGACAGACAGACAGACAGACTGACTATATATTTCTTCTTTTTCTCCCTCTTTTTCTTCAGGAACACCAGAGACAAAAAGAAAGAAAGACAGATAGACAGACAGACAGACATAGTTACACACACACACACACACACACACGCTGTGACACTGCGACTGCGAGTGAGAAAGTGACTGCGAGTGAGGAAAAGCGGAGAAAAGTTCGCAACCATACGGATACACACACCATTTCATCGATTTTGCGAATGAGAACCCCATGCGTCAATTTTCTGTTTGTTTATCCCCAGAAAATGAAAAGCAGGGAATTATTTCTCCCTCGCAAATAATTCAAACAATCGCGAACCAATTTTTGGTAGAGCCTCTCCAGTGCTTTCCGTTCCGCCAGCAGTGAGATCATGTCTGGCAAGTGGACCAAGAAGGTCCCTGTACAACAATCGCGCACTTACAATCATGTAGACAAAGAGTGTCTAGCGTCTCGCATCATTTTTCAGAGACGGTGCCACCTCCACTCTCTGCCTTGTCTGCAGCAAGAAATGGTAGCGGCTCTTGAGTGAAAATACTTGTCGTTGAGATAATATCTCTCAGCATGCTGGAACTGCCCTCACGGAAGCTTTCGCTCCCAAACCCCGTCTCCTGCCTGCTGACAAATTCTGGAGGATCTGGGCGCAAACAGTCTCCAGCTGGAGTTCGAAAGGCAGTGTTGCCTGGAGGAGACGGGCACTTTCGCCTGGACATTAACGAACTGTCCATCGTCTCGGAATTCTCTGAGTCCTGCACGCCATCTTGTGCAGGACTTGCTTTCCCCTCAACAAAGCTTCGAAAGTACCCTTCAAGTTTCAGCGACCCCCCGTGCACCCCCCCGTCCTCCTCTCCCCCGTACGTTTCTTCCCTTTCCAGAGATTCAAACGTTTTGCGCCAACCCAGCCCGATTCCCTGCAATGGACTCAGAGACGGGACTGTCTCCCTCACTCCGGGTGCGCCCCCCTCCCCTTCTAATAGACCAGGAGGGTCTTTGTCCCCTCCCTCCCCCCCGCCACCCCGCAGCCTCGATTCTCCCTCTCCTCCTTTCGATACCCCTCCTTCTACACCCCCCTCCTCTGACTTCGCTTTGATGTCGTCACGAACCAAGCTGACAAAGTCGGGAATCCTCCCGCGTCCCACAACCTCAACGACGCTCAAAGCAAATTGAAGACCCGCACGGAAAGAGGCCGGAATCCTTCTCTCCACAGCCGCCACTTTTGCGGCTGCAGCCTTCACAACCCAGTCCAAGGGCTTGACCGACGCTGTTGGAATATCCGCTACAACATCAGCCAACGAAGGCCAAACACATTCAGAAAACTCAAAACTGAACGAATCGAAAGGCTCATACCAGAACACACGCACATGTGTACCGTCTTGTGCATACTGTGGGAGAGGTCTATCGTCCAACCGACGCAGAATCCGACGGGGACAAGTGAAGTCAAAGAATACGGCAGTCAACACGTAATCGCCTAAAATGGTGGATCTACGCAACCCCAACGCTCCCGCTTTCTTCTCGCTCAGAGGAAGCGAGGGCAATTCCAACAGTCTGACTGTTGCAGCCACTTCATCGATGGGAAACACATCCTCGTACACAAACGTTCGGACAGCCGCGAGGTCTACCACACCCTCCTTCGGCTCTACGCGCGGTCCTTCCACAGGCGGAACCTTGGAGGTGTTGGTGTCTGCCCGATCCAAGACCCAGTCAGCAAAGATATTCGGTCCAAGCACAAGGGGTGCGAGGATAGTGGAGGCTGGAGAAGCGCTGGCCACTGGCAAGAGATACCACCCAGGTGCCAGGTTCATGTAGTACCCGAACGATGTCAGGGGTCCCAACACGGCCGCGGGGGCCAACGAAAGGGAGAACCCGGAAAAGACGGCCGGTGCATGGGCGAAAAAAACGCCCGCAATAATGAAGGGCCCCAAGACAATTCCAGGGGCCGTGGCGACGTTGGGGCAGAAAATGAAGGACCCACCGAGGTCAAGGGCGGGGGCAAAGGCGAAAGTAGGTCCGCAGATGATCTGCAAAAAGCATTCATCGATTCAGAAATAGAAATACAAATCGAGGTAAGACAAAAAATTCTCCGTGTCAGCCAGGTTCTTTGGATTTGCATATTGCCCTTCTGGCAGCGTCTACAGAAGAAGAAGAAGAAAAAAAAGTGAGGACTGGAAAAGAATGAAAGAAGACAGTTTGCATGCTCACCTGCGGTGCAAAAGACCGTGACGGAGCCTTCCCGACCACCGGAGTCCCGGGGCAGACCTGGACGAGCGCTGCTTCTGGCATCCGTGCCGTGCCTTCTGCCGGAGGCGAGAGCGGCAGTCCGGACGCATTGGCGCTTGAATTGGTAAAAGGGAGACTGCCGCCGTCTGCGTCGAAGGCAGTAAAATTGAACTCAATGTCAAGCAAAACACGTCTGGACATACTCTCCAATACTCCCCCCTCTTCATCCCCTTCATTGTCAACTGCCTCACTCGCTTCCTTCTCTGCCCTCTCAGCCAGGTTTCTTACAAATTCACCCAGCATCAATCGCTCTTCTTCCCTTTCCCCCTCCCTCTCCAATGGTCCCGCTTCCTCTTCTTCAACCTCACCTAATCTCCGCCTCCGTCTCCGTCTCCACTCACGCAGATGAGCTCTCTCCTTGGTATCCAGAGGGAGGCACGCCAGCGACTCTAGACCAAAGTCTCTACAAACCCGTCGGTATTCCTCCCGACCCAAAACCTCATCCCCTTCCCCGTTTCCCTTTTCAGCAACAGGGCCCAACGGCCTACCGCACTCCCACCCTTCTGACCCCCCCATATCGTGCCACTCCTTCACTAACCAACGATCCACCTCCACTGCCAAAGTCTCTGAATCCATATCGGCAAATCGAAACCCATCCCCCCCCCCACTCCCTGACCCTTGCAGGTTTGGATCTTCTAAATCAAAATCAAAACTTTCTAACAAACCCTCAGTGCATCGGGAAACCCCCCCATCATCTAACGAACCCGTGGAGGCCCCAGCGTCCCCCGCCTCTTGCATTTCTGCTGGAGACGGAGAAACAAATCCCTCCTTCTCCAAAAGGAGGCCAGAAGAATCCCCCCAATCCCATCCACCTTCCTCAAATGAGGTACCCAAATTCTCCCTTTCTTTCCCCCCCTCGCGCGCTGTCTTCACGCACTCAGAAAACAGTCTTCGTCTCTCTGCACGCCCTTTTGCCTCCTCATCCATTTTTTTTTGCATCTCTCTCAGCCGCTTCTGAGTATCATAGAGGGAAATTTCCACAGAGGCCTTGGTGGAACCCCACCCTCCCTGGCCCCATTCCTCCGGAAGTTCAGACAAACGCCTTCCGGGAAAATCATATCCGTGGGATTCTGACGCACGCAGAAGACTCGTCCCCGTCTCTCGGGGGCAAACTTCGGGATACACACACCACGCGAAGTCTTCAAAACGTCTGTTGGAAAAGCACTGCGTCCCTTCGACGAGACAGCGCTTTGAGAAGAAACAGTTACCGTACGGAGCCGCTGGTTGAGGTCCTTTCGTCACTGTCAGTCCCTTCTCTTTTGCCTCGGATTCCTTCATGCACTGCGAGTGGAGGGGATGAAGGCGGGCGCAGACAAGGGGGTCAAACGGATCACTCCCGTCGTCCTCCCCACAATCTCCCAGCAATGTGCAAGGGGAACCCTCGAACCCAAACTCTGCATGCGAGGGCTGGGGTCCCACTCGACACTGCACCGAGAGAGGGAGCGTTTTTTTCCACCCTGAAGCTCCCTTATTCGCTTCATAAGGCCCTTCGCACGCCCCATCTGAAACCTGGAGCGGCAGAAAGGAGGGCGGAATTACTGCGTCCTCCGCGTCCACTGTCTGGAAGATTCCGATCACTTCTCTCTTGACTTTGTCCAGAAGAACCCAGGCTGCATCAAGAAAGAAGAGAAGGAAGACGCATGATCGAAGGGAAAAAAGAGAGATTCACTGTCTGTCAACGACAACTTGAGATTTTGGGAAGGCATCGAATGATGTAAAGCGAACGGATCAACCAATCAATTCATCGAACAACCAATCAGTTAGTCACTTAATCAGCTAGTCAGTCAGTTAGTCAGTCAGTCACTCAGTCAGTCAGTCAGTCTGTCTGTCTGTCTGTCTGTCTGTCTGTCAGTCAGTCAGTCAGTCAGTCTGTCAGTCTGTCAGTCTGTGAGTCTGTGAGTCTGTCAGTCTGTCAGTCTGTGAGTCTGTGAGTCTGTCAGTCAGTCAGTCAGTCAGTCAGTTAGTCTGTCAGTCAGTCAGTCAGTCAGTCAGTCAGTCAGTCAGTCAATCTGGCATTCAACCAATCATGTTTGATCACACAGACGGTTCCTCTTTAGGCACGGGTCGTTACTCAGTGTTTCTGATATGCTTTCGCTCTTTTTGTTTTTTATCTCGTGACCTTCTGGCCGACTTTAAGCACAACGCGTTGGTGCAACACATGCGCGTGCCTACACTGCCACAGGTATGTTCAATGTGGCTGCAGATCTGCACTCCCTTCACGAAAGTCAGCCTGCCAGTGATAGGGAGAACCCGTCTACATGAATTGTATGAACACAATGGGAGCTTGGGGGATTTCTCCCTGTGTCTCTGGAGGCCTTGTTTAGATACATGTATACATGTAGACACGAACGTGTTTCAAACAACGCATTCATCGTGAAAGGCATGCCGTATTGAAGCAAGCTGACCTCCAGGGAACACAAATTCAGGCCCATCCACCCCTGTGGAGCCATCTGTTTCCTCCTGCGTTCCATCTTGAGCGTTTTGCCCCTGTGCACTCTCTCTTTCTTCATCCCGCACAGTTTGGTTTTCAGCTCTCGCCCGGACGTCCTCCCTGAAGAGGAGCGCCGTCCTCTCGTCTGAGGAGAGATAGACAACACCATTGGGGGAGGGGAGAGTCCCCTTCAGAAAGAATGGAAGGGACTCTGATCGCGGAAAGATGGACTGCAAGGCTCTGCAGGGAACAAAATCGTTTGAAGCCAGTTCAACGTCACACAGGATGTTGCCCTCTTTCGGGTACCCTTCTGCAGAGTGTTGCCTTTGTTCCAGGCCTCCGACTAGAAGCGAACTCAGCACTCCAAAGGCAATCAAAAGACTCCCAAGACGCACCAGCAAGCTAATGCCGTCGCATGCGCACCCAGTTCGCTGCATTTCCTGGATGCAAATCAGGTTATCAAAAGAAACTGTTGCTCGGTTCATCGATCTGAAGTTCTGTCGAACGTGTTTGTCGCCATTGCAGCTATGTGGATTTTTTAGTTTCCCCCGATGCTTCACGGCAGTATGCGGAGCTTGTCAAATCGGCGTGTTCCCCTTTGTTTTTGGTATCACAGACTGTGTGCATGTCTCTCTCTATCAGCAATGATTATATATATAGAACCGCATGTATCAATACATGTTAATTGTGTTGCACTTCGTGTTGCACTTGCGATCATGCACGCAGAGTACAATTGGTTATATAGGCCGCGGGCCGGGTTTTTGACTTCGCGCGCTTACATGCACGAGTGCATGGCGGCTTGCTGCTCGCGCGCATGATGCGCGCACATTCTCCTCTCATTAATGCCGTCTCCGATCATCCACTTCATTGAGAGAAGGAACCTGTCTTGCAGGGATTCAGAGACTCCAAGAAGCAGTCTACAACGTCTCCATAAGCATTTCCGTATGACCTGTGTGTGAAAGTGGCGACTCGGTTCCGAACCTACGGGATCCAAAGTTCCTCACAGATTGGTCCGCACCATCCGTCTTCTTTGGTTCAGAAGAGACTGACAGCTGAATCCCTCGTTGTATAATGCGGAAAGTCAGCGTGGAAGTCTTGAAAGAATTTCTCAACCAGGTCAGTCACCTGCCACTAGAGGTTGCCAGTGATTGCTGGCCTATGCAAGCTCACGTTGACCTTCTATGGGCCCTGCGTGGTTTGCGTAAAATGGAATCTAAAAGTGGATTCGTGTGTATATACTCCTGCTGCAGCCCCTCAACCGGCCGGCTCTCGATGCTCTTCTCGCACAAGTGGGTTGTAAGCCCAGAAGGCTTTCTCAACGGGGTTGCCATCCGAATTTTCTCTCTCCCTCGCCGTCTGTCTACACCTGCTCTCCCATGCCGTCTCCGCTCTGCGATGCTCTGAGCGCCTCTGAAGAATTCAGTGATCAAGTCGGCTGCTTGCCCATTCACCATCTCCCTTTTTTCTCTTTCTCCATATCCGTGCAGACTTCAGCAGTCGAGCTGGCTGTCCAACTGACCGACACTCCGCAGGCAGATCCGGAGGTCGTGCCTCTGCTGCTGGAGGCTCTGGAAAGGGCACTGAGTTTTGAAGACGTGCGGAACAGTGCCGCCTCGAGTGAGCAGGTCAGAGAGCCATGACGAAATTATCTGTAATTCAGTTGGTCAAATGCGGATGTCAGCACCCACATCCGTTCTACCACATCCTTCCCGTTCTTTCTTCCTTCCGTCCTTCGCTCAATGCATCCCGTACCAACTCAGTTAATGAGCGGGTGCAGGAGGCTGCAGATGAAAGAACAGAGGGAGTGAACAAGAAAAGATCCTGTGTATGTCTCCTGGCCTAGCTGAGTAGAGGTCTGGCCGGGCGTGAGCACTGCCTCTCGCTCCCTCCATGTGGAACGGAACGATTGAGCAAAGTTAGACAGCAAGCATCGGCGGGCTCACGCTAACTTCCATTTCTCTTGCTCTTCCTGCAGTTGAACGGCCTGATTGAGCAGGGCCTGGGGTCGAAGGACGCCCAGGTGAGGGCTCTGGTAGCTCGGCAAGCGGGGGTTTTCCTTTCCTGTGGGGTGGGGGCACCCTCTTCCCCCTCCTCCCCTGCTGCTCTTCTGGGCCTCCGTCTTGTCTCTGTGCTCTCCAAGCTGGTGATGGATGAGGAGATCTCTGTGGCAGAGGCGGCAGAGAAAGCGCTGCGAGGAGCTGCAGGCGCAAGAGTTGTCGCTCCGGTTGCAGAGACAAACGGAGTGCAGTCGAACGGAACGGTTGCATCTTCTGCTGCTGCCGCTGCGGGTTCCTCCGTTGCAGAGAGCCTCCTCAGTCCTGAAATCTTCTCCGAGCTGTCAAACGGACTGCAGAAGGGGAGAGATGTCAGTTCATACTGGAAAACATATTTCCTGCATACTTCCTTTACCTATTTATGTTGAATCCATCTGTATGTTTGCTATGTATCTCCGCGTGTGTGCCCATTTGTTGTTCTCTCTTGGCAAAGGGGGGCAGACAGGAGAGCGTGAATGCCTGCGAGAGACATACTTCCTCGACCTGGCCTGCTTTCCTTTCCATGCCTTCCCCCTTCCTCCTCTTCCTTTGTTGTGTCTGTCAGTCTGTCTGTCTGTCTATTCATTCATTCATTCATTCCTTGATTGATTGATTCGTTCAGGAGACCCGAATCCGTCTGCTCTCGTTCTTCATCGGGATCGGCCAGAGAGACCAGAAGGCGTTTGCGGCTTTGAGGGAAAACGGTGAGTAGCAAGGAAATGTGCTGAAAGTGAACGATGCAGTGCGCAGAAAAGCTTCGTGAAATTCTGTTGCTGTCACGCTTTCCCGTACTTGCAGATAAAAGGGATAGACCGCCTTTTGCCACACACGCCGGGAGTCCGCACTTGGCCGTCCTCTGACTGTCCATAGGGACCGATACGTGCCTGCGTCGTTTGTCACACACGCAAGACTCAGTCCACTTGTTTATGATGGAATAAATTACATTGTTTGATCACGCCCCGATGCGTGTACGAGTGACTGCAGGCGTGTACGGAGAGGTTCTCCGAATCTTCAAGAGCGACGATCTCCTGCTCAAATTGAATTCCTTTGAGCTCGTTGAGGCGGTCAGTCGGTGTTTCCTTCTGTATTTGTCTTTCCTTTCTTTTGATTTTCTTTTTTCTTTTCCTCTCGATCCTCCGACTTCCTGGTGTTTTGTTGCCCACCTCTTCTGTTTATGTCTTTAGAACCTTGTGAAAGGATGAATGCTTGGATGGATGGATGGATGGATGAACATGCATGGTGAATGCAGCTGGGTGAGTTTCCCGCAGGCGCCTCTTTCCTTGCAGACGAGGGCGTCGGGCCTGCCCTTGCTGAAGACTTGGCAGACAGCAGTGAGTCGAGCCTTTCTTGTCGTGATTCACTCCGTTTCGGGGGCAGCTAAAAGTAGCGTTTGCAGATACATGTGTGCGTGGCGCGCGCGCCTTTCCACACAGAGAGAATCACGATGTGTGACAGTCCGCGCATGCCCCAGGATATGCTCCCTTTGCCACCGCACAAACAGAATGAAATTCGTGTCTCTCTGTCTGAATGTCCAGCAAGGCGGCCGCCGATTTATTCTGCGTATACCCAAAAGCTACCCGCTGGCAACATTTCAGTGAGTGCACCTGAGAAAGTGCGGAACTCAGTGCGCATGAGATTCTTCGCATGGAAGTGCCTGTACGTCAAAAGACTCGAGCAGAAGGCCATTCAAGGTGGCTGATGTTTCTTTTGTGTCTCTGCTATGCAGTGGTGGACGATCTCGCACGTCAAGGGATCGCCAGGACCCTCTCGGCTCTCGTGCAGCAGGTGTGTCCTTTCGCCTTTGTGGTCTCTGAAGGTGCATATGAGAGTTTGACTGCGTATCTCTTTGCCCTCGCCTGTCGCGATCCACGCAACATGGATGGGATTGCCTCTCATGTCTCTCTTTCTGTCTGCGCCTTCATGTTTCTGGTTAATTTTTTTCTGCACATCGATGCACTTTCTCCTTCCTCATCCCTTTAATTTCTTTCTTGCCTGCCCACAGGACTCCCGTCTGACGGCCCCCCTCTTCGAGGCTGCAAACGGTGCCTTCCCTAGCACCCTCGTGGAATTTCTGAAAGGCTCCGACAGCAATCCGGAGACGATATCTCGAAAGGCGAGCAGAGAAAGAAAGAAAGAAAGAAAGAAAGAAAGAAAGAAAGAAGTGGAAAGAGAAAAGAAGGACAGAGAAAGAAGAGAAAAGGACGGCAGGATTTGTTCAACAAAATTCATCAGCGTCAAAGCCGAGAGTTTCATCCTGAATGTAAGTTCTCTCCTGTTCGTCGCACTATTTTTCTCCTTTCTCTCACTTCTTTTCATTCTCCAGTGATCGCTCTTGTTTGTCGCTCCTCGTCCTTCTGATTTCCCTTTTTTTTTTTTCTCTCTCTCTCTCTTTGGTTTGTTCCTTCAGTTCACTCTCGTCAGATGTTGGGCCTCTCTGATGACCAGAAAGGACGCCCAGACGCTCCTCTCCCAGAATGCCGACCTGAAGGGGCTGGACGCTGAGATCTGCGGCCTTGCTGCTCACAGAAGCAACGCTGAGCTCTCCGTTGCTGCTCTGGATGCTTGGACAAAGGTCCTCTCAGAAGGGTGCGTGCGTGCGTCAGTTTTGGGAAGTAACATCAGGTCGTGAGTTTTTTTCCTTGTTGCGTGGGAATTCTTGGTGCTCCGGATGGCGAGGCCAAGCGAAAAAAAAAGAAAAGAAGAAGAGGCGCTGACTCACGTCTGGCTCCTTACTTAGGTCTTCCTTCAATTCTTGCTGGTGTAAAGCGCTTTCCTCCTCGTGGAGCTCTTGACTGTTCCTCTGAGCAAAGCTTTCCATGTTTTATCGCCTCCTTTTTGCAAGGGCATTCAAATTCCTTTTGCTCTTCACCTTTTTCGTGCAGCGAGGATGTATCCGACCGTCTCCTGCAAACCCTTCAAGAGAGAGTCACGCCAATGGTGAGAGGAAAAGACGCAAGTGACAGACAGCTTCCTCTCCTCTTGCGCTTTCCGGTGTGCATCGTTCTTTCACTCCTCTCCTATTCCCTCCTCTCCTCTCCTGCAAACCGTGCAGTCTCACATGGGAGTGCTTCCCTCCGCTTGTTCTCTGCGAGTCTTGATGATTTCTATTCCACGGCCATGCGTACTGTCGTCACCTCGAACCCTCACCCCGTCTCCCCTCCCCTAGTCATTCAATGTCCTCACTCACCTCCGGCTCCCTCCCTACCGCCTGTCTTGTCAGGTTCTAGAGGTTCTCAGAGCTCGGCCCTTCCCTGAGTACAGGAGAGCCTCCTACGCGCTGATGGCGTCCCTGTGCAGTCGCTTTAAATTTGCGGCCATCGCTTTTGTCAGCTCGGAGGTCAGTTGAAAAGATTACAGGGCAGAACGAGGTGGCGAGAGGAGAAAAGATTTTTAACTTCATTCGTCATGGGATTGAATGTGAGTGGCGTTCGCTTTTGTTCCGGATATTTTTTTTTATGTTGCTTTCGTCGACGCTGTCAGTTGTCTTCATTTCTGTGTGGTCGACTCGACTCGCGTCCCTGCCTTCTCACTTTCTCTGACCTGCCTTTTCCTCTGTCTCGTTGACTCTTCACATCTGGCTCTGCGTGCAGGACCACAAGAAAATCCTCATGGACTCTCTCTCAGATACCGAAAAAAACGGTGAGGCTGGGGGAGGGGGCGTCTCGTCGGCAGGGCTTCCTTGGATTTACACACACACATACACACTCACACACTCACGCACTCACATGCTCTCTCTCTCTCTCTCACACACACACACACTCACACACACACTCACACACACACACACACACACACACACACGAGAGAGAGAGAGAGAGGAGAGAGGGGGCAGGACTCTCGGGGAGAGAGACAGACAGACAAGCAGACGGAGAAAGAAAGAAAGAAAGAAAGAAAGAAAGAAAGAAAGAAAGAACGACTGGCTGTCCTCAAGATGGAATATGGAAAAGACGAAATGCAGAGCAAGAAATCGAGCTGGGGAGTGAAAGAGGGAAAGGCAGGGAGAAATGCAGGACGAAAAATCGGAAATGGGAAAAGAGTGTCTCCGTGAAAGCGCTTTTTTTCAGTGAGAACTTGAACCGCGCCTTTGCATGAGTCAAAATCACACGCCCGACTGTTCTTTCATCTTTTCTCATCCCTCTGCGTCTCCTTTTGTCTCGCTTGCAGCCAAGTACGCGAAGTACGAGCTGTTGAAGATTCTCATTCGGAGTCATTCTGTGTGGATGGCCACTGTGCTCTGTCAGTCAGTCCGCGGAAAAGACACAGAAGGGCAGAAGAGAGACAGTCAGAATGAAAGAAATGAGTGACATTCTGCGAACGGCCTCAGCGCGCTTTCATGCAGTTGCAAAGACAGTCCCGTTTGACTTCGGCGTCCATGCACCTGGTGCCTGCGTCATCGTGTGCAGAATCCCCACTCTCCTCCGTCCTCCTCCGTGTTTTGGTTTGTGTCATCTCTCTTTCTCTTGCCTTTTCTCTCCTGACCTTTTTGTTGTTTCTGTGTTTGTGTTTAAGCTCCCCCGAAGTATCATCTGACGCCAACTTGCGCTTGTCTATTTTTCTAATGTGGGCATGCCCGTTATCCGGTCTTGCGGTTCTGTTTCCTTACTCTTTTGCTTCTTTTTTGCTCCTTTGACAGATATGCAGCCTCTTTTGTCGCTTTTGATGTGCGTTTGCATTTGCATGAAGCAGCCTCCGAGGAAATGAAGATGTTGGAAGAATACGAAAGGGAGGGACCCTTCTTCGTCCCAAAAGGTCTGTTTGTACAGTGGGTTCAGATTGGGTCTTCCTGTTTACCTCCCCCCCCCCCCCCCCCCCCTTTC
>JAHBMJ010002430.1:5873-19052 GCA_018398765.1 Chromera velia | reverse complement strand
GCATGCCTGCAGACAACTACCAGATAGGGGTCCGAATAGACGGGAACCAAATCGAGTCGCGCACGGAGAGGGACAATGTGGGGTGTCATCGGCGGTGTATGGTCACCTCCGGCTGTCTGTTCTTCTCCTACAACCCGTTCTCGCTGACGTGCAGAACCCACTCGGCAAACACGGCGACCATCGCGGATGCTGATTGGCTGACTGCCAGTTTTTCCTTCGGTGAGTCTTTCATGAGACGGCAAACGTATTTCACTGGGTGGGTCGGTAGTACTGTGAGTGAGTGATTGATTGATTGAGTGAGTGAATGAGTGAGTGAGTTAGTACACAGAGCTGAGGGATGAATGAAGGTTCGATCACAGGGCCTCTGCCTCCGAAGTAAGGTTTCTGCTCAGTGTTCTTTTCCCATGCAGTTGATTTTTGTAGCGTGATCTTACGCTAGATGCATGTCGAATGAATGATGGATATGTCTGGCTAATTGTACAACAACATGTAGTTGGTGCAAGGGTAAAGTCAAAAAACGCATAGCGAACGTCTGAATGACTGGATGCAGAGATGGACGAATGCACAGGGGGAATTCACAACTGCAACAGCCTGGCAGATTGCACCGACACGACGGACTCCTTCACCTGCGCTTGCAACACTGTGGGGTATTCAGGAGATGGCGTGACGTGCAGCGGTCAGTACGTCGACTGCTGGATCGATCAAAGGTTTTGAGGAGACTGCGTCCAGAGGAGAGGAGAGAGGCGAATCTCTCTCACACCTCTCTTACTTTTGCTCTTTTTCACCGCCTTCCCTTCCTCTTAATGCTCTTTCTCACTTCTGCCACCAGCGTGGTCCTCAAACGATCTCTTCATTTTTCATCTCCCTCTCTCACCCGCTTTTTTTTTGCATCCCCTCTTCTTCCACTGCCCCCCTGCTCCCTTTGTGTTTATGCAGATATCGACGAATGCAGCACTTCTGCCCACAACTGTGCTGCTAATGCGACTTGCTCGAATACTGCGGGGTCATTCACCTGTGCCTGTGACACTGGCTTTTCGGGAACAGGACTGATCTGTTCAGGTGGGTTGATAGAATAGAATCCGTCAGTCTGATCGGCCGTATAGCGGCATCTTCCTGAAATGGGGACATGCATGCCTGCTCTGAATTAAATAGAAAGAACCCGAAGGAGTGAGTGAGGACTGGAGTCAGAGTTCTTTTGATTCCTTTATTTCCCATGCAGAGTCTGTTCACCACCTTTTGTGGTGGTTCTTCATTCTCTCTTTTTTTCGTTTCCTCACCTGCCTTCTTGCAGACCTGGATGAGTGCGGGACGGCAGCAGACGATTGCGACTCGAATGCTGTGTGCTCAAACTCCGTCGGCAGTTTCTCGTGTGCGTGCAACTCTGGTTGGACGGGCATCGGCATCACGTGCACAAGTGAGTGGAGAATGAAGTGAATCAGTGAGCGAGGAGTGTGATCGGTGAAGGTAGGATTTGTTTTTTCTTCCTGCTTATCTCGCTGAATTGCGGGTTCTTGTGGTCAACAAAGAACAAATATGGCAATGCTAGAACTGTCATTCTTCACACAAAATGCCTATGATTGGGTCTTTTGTGCGGTTCAGTCCGAGCAAGTGTGCAACTATACGTCCAGTCATAAGTACTGACTCTTTGTCTCGTTATGCGCCCCTGTATGTGTTTTGATGTTTGTGAGTATGTCCGCCCGCAGATGTCGATGAGTGTACGACCGGAGTGCACAACTGTCACGGGAACGCAACGTGTGCAGAGAACAGTGGAAGCTTCAGCTGTGCATGTAACGATGGATGGACAGGCAGCGGAGTGACATGCTCAGGTGAGCCTACAAATAGGGGGGTCGCGTGTTTGACTGCACGACAAATAAGCAAGCACCTTTTGCAAGCTTGACCCATTCGATTCTCACCCATGGCGTCAGAAACTTCAATGGGGCCTCTGCACAGATCTTTTTTTTCTCTTTCCCCTGGACATGAGCACTGATTTGCCAGTCGTCGAATGGAGAGGAGAGACTTCAAAAGTCCCTCCTGCTTGGCAAAAACACCACAGACAGAGGAAGTGACGAACCCCGATGTGAATGGCCGGACTTCATGAGCCCTCTTGCACGTACATTGACCCTATGTGCCAGTCTCCCTGTGTGCGTGTCTGTTTGCTCCAGCCTCCCGTCTCCCCCTGGAGGTCCCTGTTTGCGTTTGCGTGTGCGGATCCTCTCTTGATCCCTACCGCATCTGTTTTCGTTTCAGACGTCGACGAGTGTGTCATGAGCACACACGACTGCCATACCGGGGCAGCATGCACGAACGCGATCGGCTCCTTTTCTTGCGCGTGCAATTCCGGCTACCTGGGAGATGGGGTCAACTGTACGAGTTAGTTGTCAACGTTACATGCATGTGTGTGTGTGGGTGTGTGCGCGTGAATTCGGAGGAAACTGTGCCGCCCTCCCCCCCAGAGACGGAGGGACTTCCTGTCGTGCGGGTGATGCCGGTTGGGTCTTTGCAAGAGCTTTCGAGGTTCCCATTTATCGCCCTTCAAAGCATTCACGTGCTTCTCTCCCGTGAGGACATGAAGAAACATTAGTCACTCCCTTCTCTTCTTGCTGGTCGCAGCTTCTTTCGATCTTGATTCGGTTGGCGGCACCATATTCTCCTTTATTATTCCGAAACACAGAAAGATAGTGAGAACCTCATTTAAAAATGGGAGGTGCAATCTGGGTGAATGCATTGGCTGAATGCCGTTTTTCCTCTGTGCATGCAGACATTGACGAGTGCGTGCTGGGGTCTCACAACTGTGCTCCTTTGGGAACGTGCACAGAGACGCTTGGGTCCTTCCAATGCGCCTGTAATGCCGGTGCGAGTGGTGACGGGGTCACATGCGATCTCAGTGAGTTTGGGGGGCGCTGAAATGTTTTGAGTGAATTCATGTCTAGTGCGTTTTTTCCTCGTTCTCCCTTTCCGCGCTTGGTACTTTTCTCTCATCATTTGTGCACAAATATGACATTGTGTATGTGCGTGTGTGTGTGTGTGTGTGTGTGTGTGTGCCTGTATATGTGATTGTGTTCGACAGAGAGAGAGGCGGAGAGGGGAATACAACTTTGATGTGTTTGCATCTTTCTGTCTGTCTGCCTGTCTATCTGTCTGTCTGTCTGTCTGCAGGTGTAGGACCTCAAGTCAGTCAGACGTGTCAACCCATTCCGCCGAGCCGGCTTTGTCTGATGGAACCAAAATTTCAACAATTCACTCTCTCTTCAAGACTGCATGACTTTTTCCTGACGAGACCCTCCGTCGCTTTTCTTTCATCGGAATGGAGGGTGTCTTCTGGTGTTACAGTTTCCCTCCCTGTCTCTGATTTTTTGGTGGCTTTTCTATGCGCTGTTTTTATCGTTGCTCTGTAAACCTTTCCGCTTCCAGCTCTTATGTTCTTGTTACCATTCTCTCCGGTGTGGACATTCTGGACAGTGAATAAACAAGTGATGAAACAGATAAGACAGTCACTGGCTGTTTTGTTTCTCTCAGTAAATGCTTCTTAACTTCAGAGACCCTGAAGTATTGTACGCAAACATTCGTGTAGCTACCTCTTTTGACTGACGGCTGCAGGTACGGGAAGTCTGCGCATCGGATGGCTCGACGTCGTCTGAAATGATACAGGGCAACTATGCAGCAGGACTGGCTGACATCGAACAGTGGGAACTGGACAATCCTGATCATTTAGCGAAGACAGCTGAGGTCCGGCAGAGATTTTCTTTTCCATCTTTCTGGCCAGACTCCTCAGTGGGTGTCTGTTTTCGTGTTCAGAAATGAAGACAGAAATTGGGATGAAATGAAGACAGAAATTGGGATGAAGAGTCTTTCTTCGGCTCCTTGCACCAAGCTTCCAGAACGTCTCGTTGGTCTGAAGAAGTCTTTGAAATTCAATCGTGAGGCTGCCTGGGCCAGATCTCAGTACTTGTGTCCCATGGGAGAATGATTTTGTTTGCGTACCTCTGTGCAGGTAAATGCGGCCAGGACAGAGTTGAACGCCAGGCTGGACGCCTGCATTGCAATGGCACTGGCATCGGACCAGATAGATCTGGTGGAAAGCGCAGCAGACACGAAGATTCAAAGTCTGGCCGTCATTCTGCAAGAAGTGGGTCGTCCGTTTTGTGACCTTCAAGCGGGTACACGTCTCACTGTGAGACAGATTCTGAAAAAAACAAAGGAATTGCCGTGTTTTTCCTGAAAGGGGAATAAGGAGACAGTGGCAGTATGGAGAAAATTACTGTTCTGTTCCTGAGCTTCATACTCCTGCCAGGGGAAGACTGATAGGGGAAGGGGTACAATTTAGGAGGCGGTTCTGTTCTGATGGCCACTAATGTGTGCCATCTCCCATTCCCCCCATCTCATCTCATGCAGGCCTCTGAAGGTGACGTTGAGGGTTCGCAGGAGAGTGAAGCGTTGGCGCTTGAAATTTTGAACGAAATCGGTCAGTAAATAAGAAAGGGCGCAGTGAGACAGAACCCCATGCTGCCTCGCAGAAATGCACGCTGTGCTTAATTGTGTGAATGTGAAAGAGCTGACACCCAACACCCTAAACGTCTTCAGGCAACTTATTGAAACCTTTTCCTGCCCTTGTGCCTCTGCCTGCCCTTAATTGTGTCGGTTTACCTTTAGATCTGCATGTCTGTCTACATGCCTGCTCTGATGCAGGAGACAGTATCTCGGAGGCCCTTCCAGAGTCTGGGAGCACAACAATTACAAATGACGATATAACCTTGACAGTAGCCAACGCACCCGAGGGGACGACGTCCTTTTCAGTGACCTCGGGAGACTCTTCTCTCACACTCACACTCCCAGATGACACAGAGTTTCCAGTTGGTCGGTCTGTCTCGACTTCTTCCTACTCTCCTGTCCTCTCCTCTCCCCCCCCTTTCTACTTTCTTTCTGAATGTTTTTTTTTTAAGCAGCACGACACTGAAGGGGTACCCTCCTGACATGTCCCGCTCCTCTCTGTCTCACTCCTCCTTGTTCTCGTTCCCTCAATTGTTCCACGTGGGACTTTCTTTTTTTTCTCCGTCTTGACCTCTCATAAATTAGTCCTCTGCTTCGAGGTTCACATTTGCGCTCGTCCTTTCTTGCTGCCTTCTTCCCTTCATTTCTTTTCCTTCTGCTACTGCTATCAGGAAGACCGCAACAGAGAGGCTGGACCACCATTCTTGGGGGTATGGGGAAAGACGCAGAGGCCACTGAAGTTCAGGGCGGAGGGTCAAAGCGGTCAATCATCTTCATGAAGTCACTGCGGTCCCCGATGCCCTCAATGGGCGACAGGACCAGAGAGGGGGGGTTTGTGATGAGTGGAATATCCAAATACTCAAGAATTGGTCAGTCCGCAAGGCAGGGAAAGATATGCTAAGGACAACGATGTATGGCTCTGCAAGCCGTGATACTGCAGTGACGGAATTGCGTCCAGAGAATTAGTCCCCCTTTCTGTTGTCAATTCGTGACTGCAGTTTTACTCTGGGAGGCACATAGGCTCTGCCCGTTGTTTGTGGCTTCACGTCGTTGTTGAAAGAGAGGATAAGCACTGTTGTCATGGTGTTTGTTGATGCAGTTGCACGACAAAACGGCGAGGTGATTGGAGCTGGCAGGATTCCCCTCGCGCCCCCAACCTCTTCAAGCAGGTCGACAGGGGCACGCTTCACCTTTCGTCTACTTTCCGAAGAGGGGGGGGGGGCGGAATCGCAGCCCCCTTTTGCAACTGCTGCTGGGGTGTTGCGTCTGTGGACGAAATTTCCTTCAGAGAGTCTCAGACTGTTGATGATTCGGGACCTGGAGGAACAGTATGGAAGTGAACTGGGGAGACAGGGGGGGGAATGGATTCTGGAATGCACCCAGATGGATGTGCAAAACGAAATCTGGACAGCAGCAGGTGGGTAGTCTTTTTTTTTAGAGCATAGGAATGTCGATTGTTGGTCGTCGTGCAAGACCAGATGGACGTGCGCGCTTCGAGAATTTCTCTCTAGTTCCCTCCTTGCGTCTCTCTCCAGCACTCCTTCTTCTATCTGTTTGTGAAGATGTATGTGTACAGACTGATTTGGTTTTTGACCACTGACTGGCAAGAATGTTCTTTTTGTGACTTGCCGATCCTTGTGAGCGTTGATTACTCTCATCTCCCTCTTTCGGTTCGGTTCTTTCTCCGCAAATCTGGTGGCACTGTTACCATGTCGAGCTGTGCGCTACTCTCTCTGTTCTTTTGCTATTCGATCGATCGATCGATGGAGCAGGTTGCGAGGCTCCAGAGGTTGTCGAGTCAGGTCATGGGCAGACGCAGGAGACGGCAGGGTGCACCTGTATGTTGAGGACTTTGGAGACGGCTGTCATCCTGGCAGTCAGGGTCAGTCAGTCAGTCAGTCAGTGCACGCCCTGCGGCCTCTAGGCTCTTTTTGTGTAACTGTCTATCTTTGCGTCTCTGTGGAACGTAACTTGACGAGAAGGTAATGAAGGAAGGCGGGAAGAAACAAAAGGCCGTGAACGGACGAACCAGAGAAGGTGGTCGATTGATGTATCACTCTGTAAGTGAATTCTGTTTCTGCCCTATGCTGTATTGACAGACGATCTTCTTCTTTAAATTTCTTCTCTGCAGTATATCGAACCTCAGAGTAACGCCCCAGCCTCGTTGACGAACGTCATCAGGGCGTCTTCCTCGAGAGAGCAGAAAAAGAACAACGATGGGCCCTTCAGCGAGGAGGTCGCCGGGTTGATTCTCAGCTGGGCCTCTCTTTTGATCACCTTGCTTATGACTGTTGCATTGTAAGTCCATACATCTATGTGCATGAATGAGGGTGAGAGCAAAGACGAGAGATGGGATGGATTTTGATTCCTGATTCCGAGTAGAATATCGAAATGAAGGTTTTGTCTGAGTGCGAATAATATCGACACACCAAACAGCACTGGGCGGGTCTTCAGGTGGGGTTAGTGTAAGAAAAGAGTGCATGACTCGTAGAAAGGACGTGATTTCGGGAGAGTTCAAATGTCGATTTCATTCAAATACATGTCCCTCCTTGCAGTGCGCACTTGAGGGAAAAGAAGGACTTGCCGTCGATGACGTCTACTTCCAGTCTCGGTGTCTTCTCTCGAGGATGGAGTTCTTCAAAGAGAGAGCGCAATCGGGGGGGTGGAAAGAACGAAGAGGGGGGAGGATTCAAAGAAAAAGGTGACACAGGCAAGGGGGATCTTCCCCTTGTTGACCTTGCAGCGTTCCGGAGAAGCGTCCATTTTGTGCGATTGAAACGATTTTACAATCCACGAAGGGTCATTGCTTTCAGAGCTTCAGAAAGAGTGAGGCACACAGAGAGGCGCGGGTGTCTGTGTTGTCTGCAAGAGCTTTGTCGTCGTCTGACGCTCCGAGAGAAGACGCTTGGAGTTATTGACTTGTCGTCTCTGCGTCAAGCGAAAGAGCTTCGAAGGCGAGAGTTGCACATGGAGAGAGAGGCGTTCAATCCTGGCAATCATCTTGATGAGAGAGCAACAATGAAAAGACAGCATGACCTGTGGACTCGACTTGATCAGACTTTAAGAACTGTGAATGTCGAGTTGGGGGTCGGATTTACGGTCAGGCCCTGGAATTGGAATTGGAATTCCAAAATTCAGCGCAGGTGTACGTGGACTGCGACTCGAAGTTTTCAAGAACAGGGAGGGGAGATTGACAGTCTGCATGTGGAAAGGGCAAACATAGAAATGGAAGAAATGCAATCGCATTCTTCAGATGACTCATCGGACGTGCATGACAGGAGTCCGACAAGAGGGGCACAAAGGGGCTTTTCTCCTCTACGGAGGGGGAGCGGTGGTCGGGGGGGTGGGGGGTTCACACCTTCTCATGGGACTTCTTATTCTCCGACTCCCCGTTTCTTCATGTCCGAGAGTGGAGATTCGGACTTTCTGTCCTCCCGGCCCTCTGAGGTATCGGAGGCGCTCGAAGGAGATGGACAGGAGATGGAAGAGGGGTCGCCTCTGGTGAGGTCCTCTTTTTCAGTTAGCCAAAGAACCATGGCTCAGAATACTTTTGCTCTGGCTAAGTGGAAAGTTGGCGCAACAGAAAGACGGCAAGGAACAGGAGAGGCAAAGGAATCCCCTCCTGCTATTGGCAGAAGTGGGCCGGAACATGAGGAAGAGGATGAGTCTGGAAAGATGCAAACAATCGGTAAGGCCATTCGAAAGCTTGAAGAAACCCTCATGCGAGGGAATGTAGATGTACTGGACGACACAGATTTGGAGAGCCTAGAGCAGCTCTGTGAAAATTTGGAGGAGCTAGCAGCCCGAGAGCAAGAAAGAGACAGATCTCCTTCAAAAGTTGTCTCTCCACCCCCACTTCAGGTCACATCACCCGAACTAGAGAGAGAAATGATTTTTAAACTCCCTCCTCCCATTTCCAACTTCTTGCCCGGGAGCAACCCCGATTCTTTTTCTCCCCAAAAGCGAAACTCGGCGACAAGCAGCTGCACAAGTCAGCATTCCCCCCACTTTCTCCCTTGATCCCCTCAAAGATCATACTCTATCCCTTCCCCCGACGCAAGCCCACTTCGTCGTTTCTCCCCCGTCAAGCCCAGAGTTGCTGTCCTCGACCACATCGGGGAGGAAAGTCCAAATTCTTCTCCACTGCAGAGAAGACTGATGCAAATCAAAAGGAGGGTCCGACTGCAGAGAGAAAGTAGACGGCCCGATAAATTTATCAGTTCAAGAAAGCAGGCGCCGATGGCGATTGTCGCCCCTTTGAATCTGGCCAGACCCGCAATGGTCCCTCTCAGGTCAGTCGTTCAGTCGGTCAGTCGGTCAGATAAACAAACAAAAACAAACCTTTTGATCTTGCAATTTGGTACTGCGCGTCCACGGTTTCTGTGAGCGACAGATGGATGCAGAAATATATGTCAGACTCTTCTGAGGTTTACACACATAGCCCTGTACATTTGTCTTCGTTCTCACCCGGGAGGTTGTTGAGCATGTCTCCTGCGCTTTCTTGCATACCCTGTTTGCAAACTGTCTTTCACAGCTATGCCTGCGTTGCGTCTTTTGTGGAGGGCCTTTTTATTTTTTGTCGCGCTCCGGGATGCGTCCATCATATTTGCTGTCGCAACACGATGCTGATTGTGTGCAGATGCCAGTGGGCGCTGTGGTCTTTTGGGACCCTCTTTATGTCAGTCAGCGCATGCAGTCAGCAGTGGGGACAGGGCAGAAGATCCCCTCTCTCTCCTCGGGGACGTTTGAAGAAATTGGAAAAGCTTGTGTGTGTGTGTGTGTGTGAGTGTGAGTGCGCGCGCGCGCGCGTGTGTGTGTGTGTGTGTGTGAGTGTGTGTGTGTGTGTGTGTGTGTGTGTGTGTGCAAAAGAAATCAACAAAGCGCGAAAAAGTATCAAAGCTGCCAGCGTTCTCGGCGTAACAAGCGTCATTCCGTCTCTCGAGCAGCAAAACCTTGGCTCTCTGCTCTGCTGAGTTTGTTTTTTCAATAGACTTCTCTGGAGCTTTTGATACAGTTTCATTATCCCATTTCCTGTGTCTGCAGAAATTGCCTTTCACGGAGTCATATGATACTCCGACTAACTTACGGAAGGCTCGGGACCTCTGTGTTTACTGTACCACCCCTGTCGGATGCGCTCTCTTTCTGCGCCCGTGTGCTCGCCTCCTGGTGCCTTCTAGCAGCCTTGCACACTGTGGTGCTGCTGAACGAAAAATATAATGACGACAGGCTCCTTGAACCCTACAGACCCGTCACGTACTCGACGGCTCCCGACGAACTGTCTCTCGAAGGGCACGGGGACCTTTGGGCTTACACGCCCCCGGCATTCCTCAAGGCCTGCATTGCCTATCTGGCAGGGCTGTTCTTTGTCGGAGCGGTTGCACGGGTAATGGTCTCAGGTGTGTGGGCAAGCGCAAACACATGTGGGAGAGTTCCAGAGGGAGCATTGATTCTACAAAGATCTCGAGGGGGGGAGGTGATGACTGTAACGAAGGAGAAGGAAGAAGAAGGAGAGAAAGGTGAAGGAGAAATCAACGAAAGCACCTCAAAAGGTTTCCGTCCTGCCGATTCCCTCTTAGATTGTGCCCACACGGGAGACCTCGCGAGACTCCTGTACCATCAGCTGGGACCAGAGCTCGCGGCCAAGGCCCCGAGAGTTGTTCTTGACAGGGGCACCGCGATCAAATTATATCTGAAGAGATGTGAGGCAGAAACAAAAACGCAAGTCTTTCTTGCATTTATATGCGTGACACTGATCGTTTTGCTTGTTATTCTCTTTTCGGTTTTTTATTTGGACGACCGGCAAGGAGGATTGAAGGAAGCAGAAGGGAAATACACTACAAGACGAGCTGAGGACATGAGACACGAGAACAGCGTAGCTCTGGTCATTCTGTTCGGATTCGAATTCTCCCACTCCGTGCTTTCGGGGTTCTTTCAAGCTGTTGCTTTGTGGTCAGTTAGAGTCCCTCACATGAACTCTCTCTCAGCTTCTTTCTGGTTAATTCTGTTTGTCTGTGTCTGGCTCGCGCCCTCTCTCTCTCTCTCTCTCTGTGTGTGTGTGTGTGTGTGTGTGTGTGTATGTGTGTGTGTGTGTATGTGTGTGTGTGTGTGTGTATGTGTGTGTGTGTGTGTGTGTGTGTGTATGTGTGTGTGTGTGTGTGTGTGTGTGTGTGTATGTGTGTGTGTGTGTGTGTGTGTATGTGTGTGTATGTGTGTGTGTGTATGTGTGTGTATGTGTTTGTGTGTGAGTGTGTGTATGTGTGTGTGTGTGTGTCCTCGTGGAAAAATAGGAATACATGTCAGTGCTTGCTGTTTATTCCTCTCCCTCTCCCTCTTCGTCCTAGTTCTCCTGCAGGCTCTCTCTTCGCTGCCGGGCCATGGAAACTCTCCTGAACATCTTTCCTGGGCTGTTCGTCTTCCCCGACCTCTCTCCTCTGAGGCAGCGGAGGAGGGGGCATGAGCCCATGAAGGATCTAGACGCACTCCCGACAGCAGACTGGATTGTCCCCTCCACAATTCCGGGGAATGACTGAACGCCAACAATCAAAATATCACACCTGCGTGCCAAGCCGAGACAGCTACCGACGCATTGAGACAGCCGCCCATGCCAAAAGAAAGCAGGAGGGAGAAACTTGAAAGCAAAAGAGCCACAGAATCGGAAGCCATTGGGCCAGACTGCATCGCAGCATTTGAAAGCAAGTGAGAGAACCGATTCTTTCTCGCGTTTTCACTTACTTACATACGGTTGAAAGGGACCCAGAAGGTACTCCGTCGATTGAGCAATTCAAAATTAAGAGGCCAGAAACAGAAAAACAATGATGGAGAAAGGACTAAAAAACAAAGACTGTGTCCCTTCTTCAACAGATTCTCAAGAGAAAAAGCCAACCATCATGCCAGTGAGTTAAACACGGACACAATGATTGTTGACTATAAAGAAAAAAATAAGAAAAAAAGGAAGTGTCAACTTGTATTCATTGCCTCTTCAACACAGGTATCTAAAATATTTAATTGTTACGTTTTTGTTTGAATAAACGTTTACGAATTCATCTTTACGGTTGTATTTTAAATAAATTTACTAATTAAACATGAAAATGAATTTGGTTTCAATTAACGTGATTTCTTTTTTAAAAAAGAAATTGAGATGCACTGTGGCCTAGACTGTGGTACGTCGTACGACATCAGTTATTGCAAACCATATTCTATTGAAGATGAATCATCATACAATAAGTTAAGCAACATTTAACAAATTTTAGTTTAATGAGTATCAAACTGCGTTCAAAATCGAATGCTAAATTAAATGGTGAATATACTTTTACGAACTTCTACCAGTAAGCATAATTATTTCATTAATTATAGAATAAGATTATCAAATATTTTAGTAAATATTTTAGCGTATTTTTTATCTATAGTTTTGTATTTGACTGTAACAAACGGTGTAAATAGTATTGAAGTGCCATATTAGTAATTAGTTAATGATCTCATTGATCTTTGATAATTTGTAAATATAAGGTTTATTATTGCCCGCCTTACTGGCTAGCTTACTGGGCCGTTTTCAGATTCATACTAGTAAAATTAAAAAAAAACTGTTTTTAATATTCGAGATGCCTTGCTAGCTGTTTAACTGAGATCTTTGAATGGCGATTTTGTTTCTTTAGGCACAAGCTTCTGCCTTTTTCTCTGCTTATGCTGGAATCTGTTGCACTTTGCAAGAGGTCACTGGCAGCCTTGCAAAAGCCATAAATCCTCTATTTCTCAACCTCCCACCGAGAGGCGCGCACCGGGGTGCGTATACTCCTCAGGTGTTGTCGTACGTCACATTATTTCCAAGGGTAGCGTCCGGCAGACAGTGCTTTGACGGTATTTTCTCGCCTGACAAGAATGAGGTTCATGCAGAACGAAAAGCCCGAAACAAAAACCGGTGAGATAAAAACTTTCCCGTCCGTCCTGCCTTTGACCCTTCCCACCCCTGCCCCAGCTCCCTCTGTTCCTCTCTGCCCCCTTTTCTGTTTCTTCTGGCTTCTTCAGCTTCTTTCTTCTTGCATATCGGTCCGACTTCTTTCTGCAGGTGAATTTATCATTGTGGACAGGCAGGCTTTCTGAAGCTAAAGCATTTTCCCCATTCCGTCAGCGAATGGATCCGTCAAACGTCTGGTCTCTGTGAACGAATTTGCTTTCTCCGGTCTTCTCCATTTGGAGAGATCTCCTTTTACAAACAGTAAATTCATTCATGATCATGCATTGTCCACGTGAACTAGCTCTTCTTCGCGAGTTCGAAGCTTCTCGTGCATGTGCTGCGCTTTAATTCTTCTCTTCTGTTCTCCCCCATGAGACTTCTAGCGAAGCAGAGCCAGGTGGACAGTAAACCTTTCTCCCGTTCTTCCTCCATTGTGCATATGTGCAACTGGACTTTGGCAGTACACATCCGCCTTCTCATTTTTGTCCGGTCCCCATCCACATCTTCTTCTCCTTTTCTCGTCCCTGCCGATCTCTGCGTTCTCTTAATTGAGTCGCTTGGTCAGCCTCCCTCCCTTTTGTACTCTTGAACACAAAAAAAGAGAGAAGCGAAAAGAGAAAAAACAGTCCAACATGTTGAATTCAAAGGGATTCTAATTTCCTTTCGTCCTTCGTCTCAAAGTAGTGCATGACGCAGAGACGCCAAAACAAACAGCCCTCTCCCCCTTCCCCCCCCCCCCC